>PITA01013676.1:0-56611 GCA_004023965.1 Spilogale gracilis | reverse complement strand
AACACTTGTTGTTTTCTGTCTTGTTAATTTTGGCCATTCTGACTGGTGTAAGGTGGTATCTTAGAGTGGTTTTGATTTGAATTTCCCTGATAGCTAGTGACGCTGAACATTTTTTCATGTGTCTGTTGGCCGTTTGTATATCTTCTTCGGAGAAGTGCCTCTTCATGTCTCTTGCCCATTTTTTGATATGTTCATCTTCATTTTGGGTGTTGAGTTTGAGTAGTTCTTTATAGATCTTGGATACCAGCCCTTTGTCTGTAGTGTCATTTGCAAATATCTTCTCCCATTCTGTGGGTTGCCTCTTTGTTTTGTCATTCATTTCTAAAACACCCTTTGTCCCTTTCTACTGTCCATACTAGCTGAGAGCTGAGTTCTATGTCTTCTTTTTCTGCATGTTCTCTAGCTCAGCAAAGGTTTTGGGAGAAATCAGCCTCTGGTTTTATTAATTAATTAATTTATTTATTTATTTATTTAATTTTTTGTTGTTACTAAACATTTTTTTTTTCCAGTGTTCCAAGATTCATTCCCCATTCCCCACACCCAGTGCTCCACGCTTTAGGTATCCCCAGTACCCACCACCAGGCTCTCCCATCCCTCCACCCCCCTCCTTCCAAGTCCCTCAGTTTGTTTCTGTGTCCAAAGTCTCTGTTGTTTTGTTTCCCTCCCTAGATTATCCTAGTTCCCATTTACTTTCCTTCTCCCACTGTCCTCCAGTTTACCCCTCATGCACTGCAAGTAAGTGAAACCATGCGATACTTGACTTTCTCGTCTTGGCTTATTTCACTCAGCATAATCTCTTCCAGTCCAGTCCATGTTGCTACAAAAGTTGGATATCCGTCCTTTCTGATGGCAGCCTCTGGTTTTAACATCACCTTTCCACTCTTTTTTTTTTTTTTTTTTTTTTTTGATCACAAAGTCTCCATTTAATTGTTAATGCAATTTGGTGATCCCTTTGGCTGTGTTAGTATATGGTACTTAAAATATTATTTTTAAAATTGAGTATATGTGAAATGCATAGTAAATTTCTTCAAAAACCATAATCTTGTCATATCAGACATCGTTAGATAGGAGAAGGCCGTGAACATCATCCACCTGTGTTGTCTTTGATTCTATGTCTTGAGGCCTAAGATGGCATCAGTGTAAGTGTTCCAATGGAGGAAGTTGGGTTTATATCTGCTTAGTATAATAATGCTTGGCCTCTACTGAAGTCACTATGCATGAATATTTTTTTCTATTAAATGATAGACTAATAGTCCAGATATATTATCAGTCCTACCTTTGTTCTGAGTGCTCCTGGAATTTTCAAAGCAGAGTTCAAGGTACTTTCAGAAATGTTGCATTAATGAACCACTAACAAAATATTCATAAATTATGCCCTGTGACACTAAATGTGGTGACATTTGGTACAACAATTTGCATTCATATACCTCTGTTATTAAACAATACAAAACCATGACTGGTTCATGGATATGCAAGTGACAGATCATCTGGGAAGCTACTTAACAAACAAATGAATGAAGTGAATTATGAATGAATGATTAAAAGTGAATTTTGTATACCAAATTGTGATGTGTATAATGCCTATGCTATGAAGATTCAGTTGTTTCTATTATCAGTCCTCTGGCCATCTATTCTAAATGATATCCTCTCTGATTATGCCTCTGGGACTCAGCAACTGTTGCTCACAAAATTCTCAAGTGTCCATTGCTTAACCATATTCCATAGTTAACATGAAATATTCTCATGACCATTTACATGTACCCACTGTTTTCATGTGGATAACTTCTCATGAGTATCATTCTGTTTCATGAAAAGTGGTACATATACCGATGGTCAACCATGAGCTTCTTTTCGGTACTTGGAATATTTAACTCTAGTACCTATAGTTTTACATAGTAAAATACATAACAGTATAAAACAGACATTGTAAAATTTATGGCATATATCATCACACCAGTGATTTCATTTTAAAAGTGAGAAAATATTTAAGTAAATAAAGTGATTTGACTCAAATAAACCAGATAATAGAACAATATGGCAGATGACATGGCAAAAAGTCATGATAGGAATTAGACGAATGATTGGAATTTAGAATGTATTAGTTAGAATAGTAGCGTACTCCAGAGACAAACCAAAAATAATCCTACTTTTTAAACAAGGACATAAAAACTGAAAAACTGTGTTCTCTCATAGGTCTTTGAAGAACACTAATGCAGTTTTTATGTTGTGAAATATTCATATGTCATCCATAAGCTCAGTTTAATTCTTAAGAAAGCAGTTGAGTGTGATTTTTCTTCTAAGAAAAGTACCTTAATTTGAATCTTTTCAAAGTCATTATTTTGTAACACATCACATATATTTTTAGATCAGTAATGTGTCTATAGTTTACATAAGATTGACACTGTAAAATATATTTTGAGGGAAAATTTAGAAATATGAAAAAGCTTTCAGATCTACTTGGTATTTTTTTCTCCAATTCAAAATCTCAGTGAAATATTTTTTCAACTTTTCTAATTCACAGTCCTTATTTTTGTATTCCTGCTCCCCATGATTTATAGGGTGAAGGATACTGTAACTTTAATTGGTTGAAGTTCAGATGGACTAGAGGCTTTCAGTTTTTTCTCTCTGTCCTCCACGGACACAGAAGCCTTCCACGGTCATTAACTCAGAGAATGCTCCAGGGTCACTAAGGAAGTAAGTCTAGCACAAATTCCCTGTAAGCTTTATTTGATTGCACAATAAATTAATTAAAATAAAATTAATTAAAAATAAATAATCCAATTTTATAATTTGATTTGTTCTCATGGTCTTATGTAAAGACTACTTTTAATCAGTTCTAAGAAGCCATGTGGAGGAAAAGGTTTGGCCCCTGGTGTTACTGTGTTTTAAAAGTGTGCATTTTACTTTATGTAACATAAATGAGTGCATTTGCATTAGTTTCAACTCTTAGCTGTAAGTGGTAGGGAACTATCTCAAAAAAGTTCAAAGTTTTAAGTTGTGAATACCTGAGTGTCCCAAGGAATCCAAAGACAGAAATATGAATCAGCTTTACACAAAACTAAATTAGAGACCCAACCATTATTAGGAATTTTTTTCCCATTTTTTTATCTATGCTTTATCATATATCAGCTTTATTTGAGATATTGCTTAAAATGATACCTGCTCAGTAGTATTAATCATTACTACTGTTTCTTTTAACTTTGTATATTGATATAACTCCAGACTTAAAGCAAAGTTCCAAAAACTAGTATAGTTGGTTTATTTATATTTAATAACTGCTGATTAATTATCTATTTATTTTATTGTATTTATTTATTTAATTTTATTATTTTTGTAGGAGGAACATTAGTTCCTCTGCAGCAGTTTAATTAGCCATGTTGCTGGAAGTTCTAGTTAAACATTTTTCCTTTGGGAACTCACCAACTCAAAGGCCTATCGTGTAGTATGCTTTTTAAAATATCCTCTTAAAAGATCCCTGTTTTCTTCCTTACGTGTAAAGGAAGAGCAAAATGGCATAAGGTAAATAGAAGTTTGCCTACTACTACAAATACTGTGTGGGGCTGCGATTGACTTTCGGACTGTCTCATAGGAGATCGTCATCCCTCAAAGATTGAGTTGTAAGCTATGCATCTTCAAATAATTTCTTTAAGTTAAAATGCGAAGTGCGTATTTCTGTGAGTTTGTGTGTCAGGCACTTAATCCTCTGTTTAATAATTCAAGATTGGCCCTTAACCATTTTGCATGCCAAATAGGAACCAGGGAATTAACATTTCTCTTGGAATATAACAGGCATTTCTTACTCCAGTGATAGGGTATTAAAACATTCTGTAAAATTTTGCCCTATTATATTATGCTATGAAAACATCTCAATACTTTTCAAACTTTGACCATTTCCTAATTGTTTTTCTCTGTGCCCTGAAGCTGTGATCACAGGTTGTTTTCCTTTGCCTGCTCCTTCTTCAGCTGTCCTCAGGGGTTTGAAACATTGCTGTGGTCTGTGTCTACGAGGCATCACTCTAAATCACAGATAGTCTGGTTTTCTTCAGAAATGCCAAAGCAGGAAAAGATACAGATCCTTGTATGGAGTGGGTATTTGGTCAGTTATCTGGCATATAAACGTATCACAGCAGAAGTTTGAATGTTCTTTGGATATGTAAATGGTTTGGATTCAGAGACTCATGTACTCTTCATATTATAACAATGATAATGTACGTGGTTGTCTCATTTTCATGAGTTTGAAGAGTACCACCCCAGCCTTTATAAAAATAAAATTAGATTGCGTCACAACTAACCACTCTATCTTTGACAGTGATACAACTTTATTCTTGCCCTATTCATCAAAAATATATAAACATTAAACTGATGACTTGTAACCTTGTAAAATATTCAGTGTTCCAGGAAGAGAAAAATATTTCCCCACTGCTGCAGTAGAATTAATAGAAAAGCTTATTTTTCTGATGTACATGCCACTTGTGAATTCTAAGAATAAATCAATTAGATCTAAGTAAAAGATAAAATAGAAACTCTAGTTCTTTTCATTTGTTTTTACTTAGTACATTTGATCTTGTTTCCACTTGAACCCCTAAGGTATTCAGTAAGACTAGAAGATTACTTTATGCTCTCAAGTTTGGGTGACACAAATGTTAAGTATGGGGGTGATTACAGACAGGTAGCTTTTTCCCTTTGATTTTTTTAATTGCGGTCTGATTGACCTACATATGTGTAATTGACCTACAAACGATATAATGGTTCGATATTTGTCTGTACTGCAAAATCATTACCACAGTGTCTGCTCAATATCTGTCACCAGACATAATTTGAACTTTTAAGATCTACTCTCTTAGAAACTTTCAAATAGGCAATGCAGTACTAAGTATAGTCACATTGCTGTGCATTACATTTCCATGATTTATTTATTTTATAACTGGAAGTTTGTAACTTTTGACTCCCTTCACTTATTTTACCTACCCCCACCCCACCCCCTTTTGTGGCAACCACCAATCTGTTCTTTGATTTTTTTTTTCATTTCACATGTGAGACCATACAGAATTTGTCTTCTTTGCCAACACTTATAATTTCCTGTCATTTTGATTTTAGCCATTCTGACGGCTCTGAGGTAGTATCTCATTGTGGTTTTGACTTTCATTTCTCTGGTGATGAGTGATGTTGAGTATCTTCATGTGTCTATTAGCCATCTGGATGTTTTCTCTGGAAAAATGTTCAGATTCTCTGCCCAGTTTAAAAAAATCACAGTAGGATTTTTTGCTGTTGAATTGTATGAATTTTTTATATATTTGGCATATTAATCCCTCATCCAGTATATGATTTATAAATATTTTCTCTCATTCCATAGGTTGTCCTTTTATTTTGTTGATTGTTTCCTTTGCTGTACAGAAGCTTTTTAGTTTGATGTGATCCCAGTAGATTATGTTTGTTTTTACAGCTGTGGCTTTTGAATCAGATCCAAAAACTCACTGTCAAGACTGATGTCAAGGATATTACCTTCTGTTTTATTTTCTCCCAAGTTTTATCATTTCAGGACTTACATTCAAGTCTTAGTGTAAGATCAGGGTCCAGTTTCATTCTTTTCCATGTAGCTGTCCAGTCTTTCCCAGCACCATTTATTGACAAGACTGCTCTTTCTTCATCCTCTGTGCTTGGCTTCCTTGTTGTAAATTAAGTGACCATATGTGTGTGGGTTTATTTCTGGGCTCTGTTATCTGTTCCATTGATCCACGTGTCTGTTTTTATGCCAGCAATGCAGTTTTGAGTACTATAGCTTTGTAATAATAGCTTGAAACCAGGGAGTGTGATGCCTCCACCTTTTTTGTACTTTTGAGTATTATTCAGTGTAAGTATTGAGGTGATTCTAGATATGCAAATATTCCCTTTGATTGTCAGTCTGCTTCAGCTAAATAAATAAACTGATGAAAGATGTGAAGTACTAAAAAACTGATAGAACCTATTATTAAATTGGTTGATATTTTAGTTATTATAGGACTTTGTTTATAAAGAGCCATCATATATTACTTAAAATATATGTGTGAATAGTGTTTAATGATGCCAACATATGTAATAGTTTCTTTTTATGTGTGTGTGTGTGATGGTTCCTTGATCTACTTCTTTTGTTTTGTTTTTGTACTTGCAGTTTTGTTAACATAGAGTACTGTATGATATAATGATTCACAATTCTGTACTTAGTGCTTATCATGATACATGTACTTTTAATACCCTTCACCATTATCAGCCATCCCCCCTCCCACCTCTTCTCAAGTGACCATTAGTTTGTTCCCTATAGTTAAGAGTCTATTTTTTGGTTTATCTCTTTTTTTTTCCTTTGTTCATTTGTTTTTTAAAATGCCACATGAGTGAAATCCTATGGTACTATCTTTCCCCGACTTATTTTACTTAGCATTATACCCTCTAGATCCATGCATGCTGTTGAAAATGTTAAGATTTCATTCTTTTATATGACTAATACTTCATTGTATATATGTATGTCATATGTATATCACATGTAGTGAAATCTCACTGTGGTTTTGATTGGCATTTCCCTGATGACGAGTGTTATAGAGCATCTCTTCCAGTGTCTGTTGGCCATCTGTATGTCTTTTCTGAAGAAATACCTGTTCATGTCTTCTGCCCATTTTTTCAGTTGGATTATTTGTGGTTTTATCTGTCGAATTCTATAATTTTTTTATATATTTTGAATGATAACCCTTTATCAGATGTATCATTTGTAAATATCTTCTCCCATATAGTGGGATTTTATTTTAGTTGTGTTGGTTGTTTCCCTTGCCTCAAGAGATATTTCTAGGTGTTGCTATGGCTGATATCTGAGAAATTACTGCTTGTGCTCTCTTCTAAGATTTTTATGGTTTCAGGTCTCACATTTAACTCATTTTGAGTTTATTTTTGTGTATGGTGTAAGAAACTGGTCCAGTTTCATCCTTTTGAATGTAGCTGTCCAGTATTTCCAATGCATTTGTTGAAGAGACGCTTTTCCCATTGCATAGTCTAGCCTCCTTTGTCAGAGAGTAATTGGTCATGTGATTATGAGTTTATTTCTGGTTTCTCTGTTGTGTTTTGTTGATCTATGAGTCTATTTTTGTGCCAATGCCATACTGTTTTGATTATGATAATTTCTAGTATATCTTGAAGGGATGGTGATGCCTCCAGTTTTGTTCTTCTTTTTCAAGATTTCTTTGACTATCTGGGGTCTTCTGTGATTCCATACAAATTTTAGGATTGTTTGTTCTAGCACTGTGAAAAATGCTCTTGGTATTTTTTGATAAGGATAATATTAAACCTGTATATTTCTTTGGGTGGTGTAGACATTTTAACAATATGTGTTCTTCCAGTGCATGAGCATGGAATGTCTTTCCACTTCTTTGTGTCTTTAATTTCTTGTATCGCCATTTTATAGTTTTTAAGAGTACAGGCCTTTCACCTCTTTGGTTAAATTTATTCCTTGGTATTTTATTATTTTTGTTGTGATTGTAAATGGGATACTTTTCTTATTTTTCTATTTCTGTTACTTCATTATTAGTGTATAGAATGTTTTCTGTATATTGGTTTTATATGGTGTGATCTTATGCAATTAATTTCTCAGTTCTAGTGGATTTTTGTTAGTTTTTAGGGTTTTCTATATAAAGTGTCATGCCATCTGCAATTGGTGAAGATTTTATTTCTTCCTTACCAGTTTGGATGCCTTTTATTCATCTTTCTTGCTGATTGTTATGGCTAAAACTTTCAATACTATGTTGAATAAAAGTGGTAAGGGTAGACATCTTTGTCTTGTTCCTGACCGTAGAGGAAAATATCTGAGTTTTTCATCATTGAGTATGTTGTCACCTGTGGGTTTTTCATATATGGCCTTTGTTATATGGGGGTATGTTCCCTGAAAGCCAATTTTGTTAAGAGTTTTTATCATGAATGTGTGTTGTACTTTGATGAATGCTTTTTCTGCATCTATTGAAATGATCATATAGTTTTTATCCTTTCTCTTATTATTGTGATGTATTACATTAATTGATTTGTGCATATTGAATCAGTCATATCCCAAGAATAGATAGCACTTGGTTGTGGTAAGTGATTTTTTAAATTTTTAAATAAATTTAATGTATTGTTGGATTCAGTTTGCTAATATTTTGGTGAGGATTTTTGCATCTCTTTCATCAGAGATATTGGCCTGTAGTTCCCTATTTTTGGAGTGTCTTTATCTGGGTTTGGTATCAGGGTAGTGCTGGCCTCATAAAATGAATTTGGAAGATTTCCTACCTCTTCTGTTTTTTGGAGTAGTTTGAAAATAACTCTTCTTTAAATTTTTTGTAGAATTTGCCTCTGAAGCCGTCTGGTCCTGGACTTTTGTTTGTTGGGAATTTTTTTGGTTATTGATTCAATTTCATTACTGGCAATTTCCACTTTTTCCTACTTCAGTTTTGGTTGGTTATATGTTTCTAGGAATTTATCCATTTCTTCTAGGTTGTCCAATTTGTTGGCACGTAATTTTTCATAATAGTATCTTACAATTCTTTGTATTTCCATGATGTCGGGTTTTTTTTCTACTCTTTCATTTCTGATTTTGTTTATTTGAGTCTTGTCTCTCTCTCTCTCACTCTGTCTCAGTCATTTCTTTTATGAAACTACCTAACATTTTATCAGTTTTGTTGATCTTTTCAAAGAACCAACTCCTGGTTTTATTGATCTGTCCTATTTGATTTATTTGTTTGTCTGTTTTTAATTTCTATTTATTTTATTTCTGCTCAAATCTTTATTATTTTCTTCCTTCTACCAGTTTTTGTTTGTTATTTTTCTAGCTCCTTTCTGTGTAAGGTTAGGTTGTTTGAGATTTTTCTTGCTTCATGAGGTAGGCCCTTATTGCTATAAACTTCCCTCTTATGCTCTCTCACAAAATTTTGGGCTATTGTGTTTTTATTTTCATTGGTCTAAATTTTTTTCTTATTTCTGTATCTCTAGTTTCATAGTATTTTGGTCAGAAAAGGTGCATGATATGATTTTGATCATTTGAATTTGTTGGGATCTGTTCTGTGCTCTAATATGTGATCTATTCTGGAGAATATTTCATGTGCACTTGGATGTTGTATGCTACTATTTTAGTGTGGATGTTCTGAATGTATCCTTTAAATTCATCTGATCCAGTGTGTCATTCAAGGCCAAGTTTCCTTGTTGATTTTCTGTTTGTATGATCTATCCATTAGTGTAAGCAGTGTGTTAATAGCAGTCCCCTGCTATTATTATTGATTGCTTCCTTTATATTTGTTATTAACTCCCTTAAGTATTTGGGTGCTCATATTGGGTGCATAGTTTCATTTGTTATATTTTCTTGTTGGATTTTCCCCTTTATTATTATATAGTGTTCTTCTTTGTCTCTTGTTGCCTTCTTTGTTTTAAAGTCCATTTTTCCAATGTAAGTACTGTTCCTGTGTCTTTCCTTTAACATCCATTTGCATAAAATATGTTTCTACGTCCCCTCATTTTCAACCTGCAGATGTCTCTGTCTGAAGTGAGTCTCCTGTAGGCAGCATATAGATGAGTCTTACTTTCTCATCCATTCCGTTACCCTATTTCCTTTGATTTGAGTGTTTAGTCCATTTACTTTCAAAGTAGTTATTAATTATATGTACTTACTGCCATTTTATTATTCATTTTTCTTTATTTTTTTTTTAGTTCACATCTTTTTTTTTCTTGCTCTCTTCTCATGGTTTGCTGACTTTCTTTAATGATATACTTGGATTTCTTTCTCCTTATTTTTTGCATATTTATTATAGGTTTTTGATTTGTGTTTACTATTAGATTTATAAAAAACATCTTATGCATATAGCAGTCTGTATGAAGTTGATGGTCATTTAAATTTGAACCCGTTCTTTGCTCTCCCCACATTTTAGGTACATTCTTTCATATTTTACATCCTTTTATTTGTGAACCCCTTGGCTGATTTTTATCCATATACCTATTTTTCTTCCATACATTTAGCTGTGGAAGTCTGTTCTTTGGGTCATGGTCTGGGTTATTTACACTGATAGGGTGTTATCTAGTTCTATGTGTGATGCAAGGTGAGCTTAGGATCCTCCTATTCAGCTATCTTTCTGATCAGCTAACTTTCTGATCTGATTTGTTAGGTCCAGGCAACTATAAAGAATGAAGTATCAAATGCATAAATACAGTTTTCAAAATTTTAGAACTGGAGTATGCATAAGAATCATCTCAGATTATATGTTAAAATACAAATTTTTGTTCCTACATGCAGTGGATTAACTTTTTTGGCTTATTATTTCTTTCCAAATGATGGATCCAGTTGCATCAGTAAAACAGAAAAGCCATACTAAGGAGTAAAGGCAAATAATTAACAACCTGATTTCATCGGTAAAAAGGAAGACTGCCCTGTTGGTGTGATTGCCCTTATCATCTGTGTTGCTTTTACCTTTTCTGGTTTTTATTTCTTATTTTTTTCAGTTAATTAACAGAATGTATTTTTGGTTTCAGAATTACACTAGACTTAACTTTTTTAGACAGAGGAAATATTCTCATCCCTGTTTCTTATTAACATATTTAATCAAACCAGTTTTGTCTGCCAGCTATTGAAGTTATCTTTCTTTCTATTCACATGCTTAACTCTAAATGGAGATCGAGAATTTGGAATACTTACGTAGGAATTTATTTTTTAAAAAGTTCAATGCTATAATAGCCTAAAACGGGACGCCTGGGTGGCTCAGTTGGTTAAGCCACTGCCTTCGGCTCAGGTCATGATCCTGGAGACCCGGGATCGAGTCCCACATCGGGCTCCCTGCTCGGCGGGAAGCCTGCTTCTCCCTCTCTCACTCCCCCTGCTTGTGTTCCCTCTCTGGCTGTGTTTCTCTCTGTCAAATAAATAAAATCTTTAAATAAAAAAAAAAAAAAAATATATATATATATAATAGCCTAAAGCAGTGATTACATAAATAGAACTGTTCTCGACCACAGTAGCCTTGTAATTGGCACTTAAAAAAAATAATTCTCCAACACTGACACTCCATGGAATTTTAGACACATAAATTCATATGAATTTTAAAATTACTCTTTGTAAAAACAAAGTCGTTAGCTTGTTTGCCTCACCTCAGGTGGTGCCGTCACCATGAGTTTGGTAACCAAGAAGCTCGAGAGTCAGGCTTTTACCTTCCTCATGAGGGAGAGGGATGAAAGCCATTCCTGTTTTAAGATGTTGTTGTGATGGGTAAAAAAGAGACAAAAAGCCACAATATATTGTGCATAAAAAGCTTTGCACAGTACCTAACATGTATGGAGATGCCAATAAAAATTACTAGCAAGAAAGGTAGCGATAACCTCTGGAGTTGTTACTTGTTTACTGTCTCCCTGTCTTTAGAGGGTAAGGTCAAGGTAAGGTCCTTGATGGAGTGATACTTTAATTTGCAGCATCTCAAATAGTGTCTGACTTATATCAGTACTCAGGAACCATTTCTTGAGTGAAATGTAATGAATCATGTTCATCAGACATCGCTAACCATTTCCTGCCAGAACCATTGTTGTTTCTGAACAGATTGTGCTCCATGTGGCATTTGCATCAGAAGCAGCTGAAGGATTTGCTAAAAATCCAGACACAGGGCCTCACCCAGATCTGCTCAACTGGGCATCTCATGAGTGAGCGTCCACAGTTGTTTTTAAATAAGTTCCACACATGAGCCTTACCTGCCCCTTTAGGTTTGAAAACCAGTGTCTGTGTTTTTCTTAATTTCCAAGTTGTCTCCACTTTTTTGTGTTGGGAAAATTTCTCCAAAATACTTCTTTCCATAATTTATATTCCCTCTACAAAACTTAAATACTTACCCAATTAACTGTAAGACAAAATAAAATTATTTATCTGAGCAATCACCATCAAGTAGGTTATGGAATCTGATTACAACTTTACAGGGCAAACCATGACTTCCCTAAACTAACCAGTGTTGATTCTACTTACCCTGTTTCCCCCTTTCCCAGCCTTGTACCTTGACTCACACCAGTCTCTCTTGTACTTTAAATGTTCTGCCCTCCCTTTCTCTCCCTCACCTTCGTCCTTTGGCTTTTTCCCTCAAGCCCAGTTAACTTCAGAAGACTGTTAGGATTATCTCAGAATCTTTAAAAAACGCTCATGGCGAGCCCCTGATCAGACGAACGAGTCAGAATCACTGGTAGATCTGACTCCAGGTGCCGATTATATTCCACTTTATCGTAGCTAGAAAGGATCAACTCTTTGTCCTTTGAAGTCTTGGGAAGCACCTGTTCTTGCTTTTTGTGTCGCTGTGCCCTTCTTTATCTTCTGTCTTTGAACTCCTTCTTGAAAGATGAGCTATTCCCACATTGCTAATATTATTATTTGGGAAGCATAGATTCTTAATAAATATAATTTTAGAATAAATAGAAGAGTGGTCATAGGTTTAGGAATGAGAAGAGATGCTACTATAGAACTCTGGGGCAAACATTATTTTTTTAATATCCAGACCTACAAGTTCCTGGGGTGCCTAGCTGGCTCAGTCGGTGAAGCATGTAACTCTTGATCTTGGGATTGTGAGTTTGAGCCCCACGATGGTATAGAGAGTACTTAAAATCTTTTTTTGGGGGGGGGAGGGCAGAAGAGAGAGAGTAGTGGGAGGGACACAGAGTGAATCTCAAGCAGACTCCCTACTGAGTGCAGAGCCTGACTCGGGGCTTGATTCCAAGGCACTGAGATCAGGAACTGAGCCAGAACCAAGAGTCAGATGCTTAACCAACTGAGCCTGTCAGGCACCCCCCAAAAATAAAATTGTAATAAAAAATGTAACTTCCTTCACTTTTCTCCTTATAAAGGGCAGAGTTATTTAGCATTTTAAGGAAAAAAGGACATTATCAAGAGATGTATATTTTTATTTTTTATTTTTTTAAAGATTTTTTTATTTGACAGAGAGAGAGATCACAAGCAGGCAGAGAGAGTGGAGGAAGCAGGTTCCCTGCTGAGCAGAGAGCCTGATGCGGGCCTCCATCCCAGGACCCTGAGATCATGACCTGAGCCGAAGGCAGAGGCTCAACCCTCTGAGCCACCCAGGCACTCAAGATGTATTGTCACTTTAGGGTTTGTGTTTTTTCTCTTTCCTCCCTTCTTTCCTTCTACAAAAGTGATTAATCATAGATATGTCAGAACTGATTTCATCATAGGACATAGGAGTAAGAATTTATCTTTAGAACTGAAATTCTTAAGGATCTAAGTGTGACTGCCTTCATAAAATCAAAATATTGAAATGAAAAGTGAAAAACATCAGACAGCCCTGCGGGTCATTCCAAATGGGTGGGAGTTTAGTCTTACGTAAGAAAAATAGATCATTCTTTGCATTTTTCTGTTACTGAAAGTCATGATGCTTTGTACGGACAACTTTTAATCTTCAGTTGCAAGAATCTGCTGAGGGTCACCTCTGTTATAGATATAGGCTCTCTATGTTCGGTGTTAAACTTTATTTTTGTAAACTTTATGGTATTTCATATGCTAAGAGGTTTATGTTAATCTGCTTTAAAATTGTTTTTTACTTTGGTCTAGAGCCAGTTACTAATCATATTCACAAAATGAGCATAGCTTGGACAGGTATCATTAGATATGCCTCAAATGACTCAAATTGACTAATCTCATAATTTTAGAAAATTAGTTTAAATTTGAATGCTTGTGGATTGACAGTTACTGTGCAGTTCAGTGTTTACGGGGCCTTGGCCTTGGCTCTCAGCACGCCTGGCACAGGCATCAGCTGCAGAGTCAGAGACAGATTTGTAATATGAAAAAGGGAGGGAGAGCGCATCTTCAGTGAGGTGTATATGAAGTAGCATTGTGACCGTCTTTTTGGTTGGGCCCGAATTTTATTCTATGCAATGAAAGTCATGTTCTGATGTAATTTAGTTTTGTATTCTTAATGTTTTGCCAGATAAAATCATCTCAAATGAACACAATAAGTTCTCAGCACAAGGGAATCATCCTGATAATGGACCATGTTGACAGTGAACATTTATGAACCATATGGTTTATTTTTGTTTCTGCCGTGCTATGGAAGGTAGGGGTGCAAGCTGCAATTGAAATACAGAAAGTGGTCAGAGGGCGGAATGTAGGGTTCAGGAGACTGAGAAGGAGGCTTTCTGCTCATCTTCTGATACATTATCCCTTTACTCTGAAAAAAAAAAAAATCCTTTCTCTTGTTCCAGTTTTCCCATGTGTGCAGTGAGATTGCTCAAGGTAAAAAGACTGAGAAGTTGTAATAAAACTAGAACAAATTTTGGACCCCTGACGGAGGGGTCCCTCTGCTGGACCACCTCGGAGCAGCCCAGCTCTGGATGGAATGCCAGCCCCCTTCTGGCTGGAGTTCCCACCGTGGGGAGGGTAGGGTGTGGGGAGCAGGCCCCACCTACCACACTGAGGGATGGAGGCTGGCGTGTGTGCCTGGTGGAGAGGCTCTGCAAACACACCTCAGTCAGTCAGCGCCCTGGAGTTGAGCGGGGTGGGCTCCTCCTCTCAGCCCTAGGAAGGACGGTCTCAGCAGGCTTGCCACCATTCCAGTCGCTGCCAAGGGTTGTGAGGGTACAGGGGCCCAGAGAAGATAGGAAACTGAAAGGCAGACATGTAGGAAGAACAGGAGAGAAGAGTTCTTTTGTTTCAGAAAACCACTCCTTCTTCTCCAACACCTAGTTCAGCAGCAGAGGAGGAAAGAGTGCACTTCATTTGCATTGAATTAAGTAGAAACAAGAGTGACTCTTGTTTTCCCTCACAGTTAATAATGTGGAGAGATCTTAAACAGAATGACTTCTGAAGACCAAAAATGTAGGGCACCTCCCTGCGCTAAGAAGAGCGTGCAGATATAGCTTTATTTCTCATAACAGTTCTGTGAGGGAGGAACTACACTTTTTTTAAGCCTACAGGGAAACCGAAGGTGCTAAAAGTTAAATAGTTTGCCCAGAATTATCAAGTTAATGTTAGCAGAGCCAAGATTTGAATAAAGATCCATTCAATTCCAAAATGTAGGTTTTTTTTTTTCCGCATTAGGATTCTCTGTCACTAGCTCTTTCCTTTTTCTTACAAATGATTGATTTTATACTAGACAAAGCATATTGACCAACTCTACTGTTTATAGCTTACCTAGTTTATATGAACGGGAGCACACTGAAATGATATCCCGCCCAGTCATATCCTGGTATACAGCTAGCTGCAGGAAAGTCCCTTAGTGGACAGTATAATGAAACAAAATGTTTAAAACCTGTGTCTGACTAGGATGAAAACAATTCCAGCTCCTTTATCTGAATGGCAAGGTTAGGGCCAAGTTCTATTTGAAAATAATTTCTCTTGGGGCTCCTAGGTTCCTCAGACGGTTAAGCGTCTGCCTTTGGCTCAGGTCATGATCTCAAGGTCCTGGGATTGAGTCCCACATCAGGTTCCCTGCTCAGCGGGGAATCTACTTCTCCCTCTCTGTCTTTCTCTGTCAAATAAATACATAAACTCTTAAAAAAGAAAATAATTTCTCTCTCTTCAGCCTTTAAGTTTGAAAGTAAAGAAAAAAATAGTAATGAATAGAGCCACTGGCTTTAAAGTGATTATGTCATATTTTTTTAAGCACCATTTTGTATAATTAGTGTGTCTTTGATTATCCATATTGAATCCATTTTGAAAAAGGAGGCGGGAAGGGTACATTTCTAAATCAGGGGTGTCTGGAGCAAACCGGGATGTATGCTAACCCCATATCAAGTCCGCTGTCTTCATGCACTGGATTTGTTCTGCCTCTCTCTTGTTTATAGAATGCCAAGAATAATTCTGAGTGGCGTCTCATTCATGATTCTCCTTATATCTCAGCAGCTCCTCTCCATCTCAAACTGTTTGTTTTTGCTCCCAGAAAGGCCTCTCATCACATCCTAGGAGCAATTCAGAGGAGGCATCAGTTCATACTTGCATTTCTCCTTCTCTCACACCCTGTTTCTGATTAGGGAGCAGATGCATTCCCCATCAGAAGAAGGTTGTTGGGTTTTACTTCCTGGAAACACTAAAAATAGGAATCTAAGAATATCCTGCACACATACTTTTTTTTTGGTAGGAAGATCTGTAAATGGAACATTCCTGGATTTATTTTGTAAGGGTATAAAAAAAAGTTTCTTTTTCCAAATGTCTAACAGACTGTCACCCTCCTCCTGGGAACAAATCTCAAGAGTGACTGTTGTTTTCCCTCACAGTTAATAATGTGGAGAGATCTTTGTCTCAGCTTCTTCAGAAGCAAGATAAGGGGAAACTCATTAAAAAATGCACATTGATCTCTCATCAGAATGTGCTCTGACTGAGATGATGATTTCTCTTTTTTAAATATATGTATTATTGGGGCGCCTGGGTGGCTCAGTTGGTTAAGCGACTGCCTTTGGCCCGGGTCATGATCCTGGAGACCCAGGATTGAGCCCCACATCGGGCTCCCTGCTCGGCGGGAAGCCTGCTTCTCCCTCTCTCGCTCCCCCTGCTTGTGTTCCCTCTCTTGCTGTGTTTCTCTCTGTCAAATAAATAAAATCTTTAAAAATATATATGTGTGTATTATTTAATCAAAGGGAATATCTTATGTTAATAGTGAAGCCCCTCACTGTGCTTGAATCTTTTTGTTCATATATCAGTTTGGTGATAAATATCATATTCAGTTGTGGTTTACTTACGTATGTGGCAAGGTTGCATCCCAGATTTATGGGGGAAATAAGTGAGTCCTCACTAACTCTCTGTAACTATACTTTTGCATACAGTTGTTGAATCCAGATTTCACTCATTAGTGTTATGAAAAGAAAATTATCACATATCTCTACCCCCTTTTCTATTCCCACCTTACAATTTAAGCTTCAGAATATTTGGAAAAAATCCAGGAACTGTATCGTGTCAGAATATTTGGAAAAAAAAATAGGCACATCATCATTTCATGAAACAGCCATAATGTAAGTAGGATATATGTCCAAAACATGAAATTGCAGTTTAGAATTTCATTCTGCATGCAGTCATCTTATTTCAAAATTGGCAGATGGATTGCCTATAAGGATTCTATTCATTTATATGATTATAGTGAAAACCCCAAAGGAATCTTCTGGTAAGAAGGGAAGTGATGAATGGATAGGTATAATTTGAAAAGACCTGTGGGGAGAAAAGCCATGAGCAGTGAGTAGGGAGTCTGGGCCCTAAGCCCCCTCTGAAAGAAGAAAGAAAATGAAAGCCCAGCCTTTTCCCTGGCTGGAATTGAGATGGTATCATCTGGACACACACACACCTCATGTCCGTTTATCTTAGACAAGGAAATGGGGAGAGTCCTGGTACCTATTGCAAGCCTGAGGAAGCAGAGTCTCCCCTGGTCCAAAGGAGACTCCATCAGGAAGAAGCCTGGGTAGAGCTGTCCCACTCACAGAAGCTATCTTTGTTACTTTGTTCACTCACCTGCTCATTTTCTCAGTACCACTGGGTGCCCAAATCCTGTTTTGGGTGCAAGAGGTAAAACAGTTGTTTAGATATGAGTGCATTTCAAGGCTGCTTCAGGCGTGTCTGCTGCTCTGCAGGGCCACACAGCAGTGACCCCAACACACTGGAAGCGCCATCGGGCCTCTAGCAGCTCCGTCCAGTAGTTTTGAATGGGCTGAAACCCTGATAATTTGGAAACCAACAAAGGGTGTTAAAACTTTGGAAGGATTGGGGTGCCTGGGTGGCTCAGTTGGTTAAGCCACTGCCTTCAGCTCAGGGGTGGAGGCTTGAAAGATGGTGAGGAGGAGTGGGGATGACAGTGAGCTCTCAGGGAGTCAGGTATGAGTCAATGGAACTCAAAGAACAATGACAGAAAGAAGAGAAAAAGCTCCTTAACAAATGGATATCCATGACAAATGGATAATGGGATAAAACCCAGGATAAGCTGACAGCTTTCCTGAAGAATTTATGTATGTTTCAAGATCAGGGTCATTCCACATATTTTTCCTAATCAGCTAAAGTTAAAAAGAATGTGTGAATCATTGGTGTACAATGTCCTGCCTTTTATATATTTACCTACACATTCTGCAACAGCCCAGGGGACAGCGATATTTGATAGGCTTTGGCAGATTTTTTTTTTTTTTTTAAGAAAAAAGGTACACAGTTACCTTTTTATGTACTTAATTTGGAATTATTCTTTTTTGAAAAAGCAACTTTTTTGTATTAATCTTTATTCAGAGAAAGTAGCATTGTCGCATGAAACCTCAAAGGTCGGAGGTCTGTAAGACACTGTGCATTGTGCTCAAAACCAGGAAGCTGAGGAAGAAAATTCGCTCTGGGTCATTGTAGTGTAATGTGCAGATCAGCGGTGCTGGGTTGAAGATGGCAAAAATGAACCGCATTCCCCTTAACCAAATGCATCAGGATTGGTTATGCTTGTTTTGTGTGTGCAAGCTCACAAAACTAAGTTTTGTTGGTATTCTCATCTTGTACATGTATCTCTTGACCTTCGGACCATCTGACCACCAGAAAGGTCCAAAGCTTCTTTGCATTTGTTACAGCCAGCTCTTGCTTATTTGCATATTCATTTATTTTTTCCCCATGAATATATTTACTTTGCACATCCAGCAATGGAAATATAATTTGAAGTGATTGATTCTTCCAAGGCACTTTAATGTGAGACAAAAAGTTTGTAGCAATCTAGGTAGTGAGAAATATTTGGAAAGAGGAACCAGGAAATTAATTTTCCTATAGAATCAAGAACATTTACATGAATTAAAATTATAATATTTATTGGGTGGCTACTCTTTGCAGACATTTCATGTACACATCTGCTTTTCTAAAACAATTCCTTCAACTGTCTTCTTTTCTGAAATGAGGATTTTGTAAGGAGGGTGTCGTAAATTGTTGCCTGCAGAACTTCATTGTGGAAAAAAAGGAGACAGAAAATGACCAAAAGTCATACTTTGGTTTGTTGCTCTTGAATCTGGTTTTGCTCCATACATTTTGCCAACGCACAACCACCTAAACATTGTGACTTTGTTTTTTATTGCCTAAACATTTTAGCACAGAATCTCTACGTCAAGAATGGTTGGTTACAACATAACTAAGATGAATTTTGCTGTAATAGAAAATAAGGCTCTTGAAGACTTGAAGGAATATACAACAAATACCCAGGAATTACTTTTCTGTGAAGAAATATCTACAGGATAATGTATTGCAGGTCTCACTGGAGAACATTTAAAAAACCAACTAAGGGGCATCTGGGTGGCTCAGTTGGTTAAGCTCCTGACTCTTGGTTTTGGCTCAGGTCATGATCCCAGGGTGGTGAGATCCAGCCCTGTGCCTGGCTCTGCACTCAGCAGGGAGTCTGCTTCAGATTCTTTCCCCCTCCCTCACCACCCCCCTCTGCTCCTCCCCTGCTCAGGTTCTCTCACTCTCTAAAACAAATAAATTTTAAACAATCTTAAAACAAAACAAAACACTAACTGGATGTTTCTCTTGAATATGTACTAATCACAGATTCTGTCCCACACTACAATGAAAACACAACCCCCAAATTATGCATGAATATTCAAATAAAAGAGGTATCAGAATGCATCAAATCATGATGCTTGTAGTTACCAGATTTGTAAAGGATAACCTCACTTAATCTATATAGATACTTCTACCTCTTTCCATGGTGTTTAAAAAATTAAGATTGATGACTTACGTAAGATTAGCATGATGTAAAAGTCTGAAATGAAAAATTCCGATTCTATTCTTTATCACCTTACGTATACTCTACTTTCTGAGAGGAATCCCATATTATTTTTATTTTGTATCATCTCCACAGATGAGTTAATAAATAGGACCTTCCTGTTCCTACAATAAACATACTTTGTAATTCCATTGAAAATAGGTTCCTCTGATATTTTAGTTAAAAGGAAAAGAAAAAAGAGGAGTGCTTTATGCTTAGATATCGCTGCATCTATCAACGACAATCCATTCAAAGGATAAAAATTCTTAGAAACAGACTTTATTTTTGGTTGTGCTTTTTTTTTTTTTAATGTTTGAAATCTTCTGAGAAGTATTTACCTATGATTTGAAAAGAACTCTGTTGGAAAACATAACGAGAAGTCAATTAAAATTTATCTAATGACAGTCTGTCTCCCTGTCCCTCCCTCTGTCCTTCTTGTTTCCTGCTCTCTGTCTCTTGCCAACATCTCCCCTTAGTTCCCTCGACCTGTTTTTCTCCTTCATTCAGTTTCACTGATAGAACCATGACACCTAGGACGTTCTCAAACAGCCTTGGGACATTTCTTCTCCCGTTTTCATCATTGTTCTCAGTCATGGCACTTGTTCACCTATAGTCTGCTCTTCATGCTTCATTAGGAGAAACATATACAAATATTCTTAAATGTCAACTCATTTCCTTGTGCTTGTCGTCTATGTAGCAGTTGTTTGGCTCAGAAGGAATTTAAATCATTTAAAGCAGGGAAAATGCTGAACCCCTGAACTTATATGTAGTAGGGTAGCCCACCTTATCAACTCACCAAGTCATTAGTCATTCTACAATATTTTTTCTACTGAAAACATAAATATATGAATTTTCTTTTTTTTTTAAGATTTTATTTATTTATTTGACAGAGAAAGAGACAGAGAATACAAGCGGAAGGAGTAGGAGAGGGAGAAGCAGGCTCCCTGCTGAGAAAGGAGTCCTATGTGGGGCTTGATCCCAGGACTCTGGGATCATGACCCCAGCCGAAGGCAGATGCTTAACTGACTGAGCCACCCAGGTTCCCCAACGTATGCATTTTCTTAAGTTAACTCTCAAACACACACATACAAACAATATATAAGACATCGTGTGTGTGTGTGTGTGTGTGTTCAGGGAAAAGAAGTACCTCCTCCAACTTCTGGTCTCTTTCCTCCAGTACCCTCCCACAGATTCAGGCTCATTTCAAAGGATTTGACATATGGGATCAACTGTACATCAACCTGTCTTTTCTCGTGTGTTTTTCTAGCTTTTATTTAGAAAAAAATATACTCCAGAAATAGAAAATTTGACTTTAATGAGCTGATCATTGAGACCTTCTACACTTGTTACCTCCCTAGGTAACTTGCCCTGACCTGAGTTCAAATTCATTGCCTGGAGGTGATGTTAGAGACAGTCAAGAGAGGGATGAGAAACCGAAGTCTTGGCTTCACCTCATGCTGTCTTGCAGGATAGGGTTTGTGTCTTGCCAGTTACCAAGTCCGATCCTGATAAACTTTTCATGATTCAGAAGCCACGGAGTCAGAGAGTCAGGAAGCAAGTGTTCATCATCCTGCAGCTCTGAATTCTTTAGGTTAAATAATATGCCGAGATTTCATATTATTGGCGTATAATCACGTGAATTTTTAGATTGAAACTTTTGCTACTCAAAGGGTGGTCTCCTGACCAGCCACACTGGCATAGGGGTGCAGGGTCCAGTACTGGGCAGCCAGTTCTATTCTAACTGCAGACAAAATGAAATCTGCTTTAGTATGTATATGGCCGTGTGATATTTGGACCACACTTATACAAAATAATTATTTGTTATTTATGGAAAATTCAGATGTCGTTGGGCTGCCTGTGTCTTTATGAACTAAACCTGCCATCCTACACTGGCGCCGGTTGGAAAATTTTTTAAATGCAGGCTAAGGCCCTATCCCCATTCTCATAATTCAGAATATGAATTTTAAGATGAAACCCAAATAATTTGTAGACATGTTAAAGTTTGAAAAGTGCTAAAACATGCTGTTAGAACCCTTGACCTATATTTCCATGTTTCTCCCTGCTAGGCAGGGAGAGTTGAGTAGTAACTAGAATTAGCTTATGTTAGATTGTTGACATTTTGCTAAAATAACTTGCAGTCAAGTGCATAATTTATCTACAGGATCAGAAAAGCCTGTTAATTTTCTCTCCAAGCTCTGATACTAATGACAGTGTACTGATCCTGTGCCGTTATAATCCTAGCTGACAGTTTTGTTTTGTCTTGGCCGCACCCTAGTTACTGACCACTGCCTCTGCTCTGAGTGGCATGATGGTGTAGCAGCAACCCTCATTTACCAAGTAATAAAATATAGCAAGAGCTCTACTTGATGCTGCATTCTCACAAGTCATTTTCAGTTTCATTATACCTTGCAAGTCAAGTGTCGATGTCTCATTTTTATGGTTGGAAAAGACTGAGGTGTAGGGAAGCCAGGTAATGAACTGGCTCAAGTGCCTTGGGAGTGCAGTGCATTGGGGCTGGGGCAAAATCTGGTTCTTCAGACTTCCTTCCACCACAGACCTGCCGTGGGCCACAGTCTACTGATGAAGGCTTTAATTACTTCTTCCTTCTCCCTGCCTCTTAATTTCCTTGCCGTGTTTCAATTAACGGAAAATTAGGTTAAAGTGCTTCTCTCTTGAACTGAAGTCCTTGCAAATAGTCAGTACTGACTTTTTTGAGGATTAAAGTATTTTGTAGGACAGGTATGTTAAAATGCAAATGAGTCTTTGTAGTTCTAATTAAAATAAGATTTTGAAGGTATCTGCGAGAAAATAAATTTCAACTTGTAGGAGTGGTTGGCACTAAAATGCAATTTATTTTGGTAGAAGATCTATTCCTGTTTCATTTTCCTGTTTTTGTCGATAGCCTCTGCTTCCCTTTGAGCATAAACCCATCTATCTGTGCATTGATATGCATCAGTGCAAGCCTGGAGAAAATTGTGCTATCCCTCCCTGGAATGGTTGTGATGTGGGGGAGGGTTGTGTGTGGACAGAACATCAGGAAGAGATAATGCTTATTCTAATAGTGGGATTTTAGACACTCTGTTGGCTAGATAGAGGAGGTGGTCCTCAGACCTCAAATCATACCATATGGTTGACAATTTCCCCAATGCATAATATCAGTATCAACCAGGCTTGAATTTGTCCGTGCAGTTTGCTGATAGTCTTTTGCTGTGCCGTAAAGATGAAATAACCCACTGCAATTGGGTATTTGGCACTGGAGCACTGCTGTTCTCTTCCCAGCCCTCTGCCAGCACACGGAGCGCCTTTGCTTTAGCCCCTCGTGTAGTACCTCCCTGCAGGGTCCTAGGAGATCTGTCCCATCCTCAGTTACCTCACATGTAAACAGCAGCTTTCTTCTCCCACCTTCTTCTACAATAGTCTGTTGTATAGTGACTCTTGCTCCGTCATCACCTGACTCACCTTCTATCCCTGCCGTGCATAAATTCTACATCCTCCACCTGAAAGCAGTGTGCGGTTGTGGGGAGAAAAAGAATGAGCTGATTTGTAAACGTGAAGTTTTTGAGAAAGTGTAGGGATGTAGCAAGAAGTTACAAAAATGAGGAACAGTTCAGAGGCAGTCATCTATAGGGTACATTTCAAGGCAGGGATGATTCCATTAGGGCTTACCACTGAGTGACAGCACTTCTTTCAAAACTTTCAAAGTGGGGTTTCATTTAAATTAATGCAGATCCATTTAATTAAGGGGATCTAATGTTCAGTCCACTTAGAACAGTTCTCGGTCAGCCTACTGTCTTGGCATAGTTAGTGATAATGTCCTTTTTCCCTACAAAATGGCTGTGGTTTGTACACCTTATGAACTGCTTACTCCAGATGACTTTGGTATACGTGATTGAGAACAAACTTTGCATTGTTAAAATAAGACCAATTCAAAATGAAGTCACATAGAAGGTATTTTCATTCTTGCTGTTCCTTCCTTTGTGCTCCTCCTCCCTCTTCTTCTCTTCCTCTTTCTCACAGTCTCATTCTTTCCTTCCAGATCTTTTTTTCACTTTTCTTTCAAAACTTTTTTACCTAAGTCTGCAAACCTGGAGCTTATTAGGTCCATGTTTAAGGGAAGTGTAAGGAGGCCTTATCAGCTCTCCACAGAACAGAGCTATAAGTCGTAAATACAGCTCCCTGAGAAAGCTTCTGAGCTCTGAGGAAGAGAATCCTAGAATCTCATCTGTAAGTGGCCTACTGTGTGTGCTTGCATAATGCCATTTGTATGTAACACGGGAGTAAAGCCTGGGAATATGATCGTGTGTGCTTTCTTCATCATGATATGGATGACATGATGTTGGTGTATTGCAACATCTTATGCCCTGACCACACAGTATATGTTTCCCGAAGAGAGTAAGTTCTCAAAAATATCCTTTTGCAATCTTCCCTTTTATTTAAATATTGTTTTAATTATTTGACAACTTTATATATTCTGACCATTGTGTTTATAAGGAAGGGTGATAAATGTGTTGAAATGGGTTTAATTGTTCAATATCTCATGCTAGGTTGGAACTTCAAATGTCATAGACTTCATACATTTTGCTTGTATCTTTAGACAGTGCTTAACATTGTACATAACACATAGTAGGTCCTGAATAAATATTTATTGAATGAATACATGAATCCTTTTCAAAGAATAATACGGAATGTGGAACTATATTAACAAAAGCATTCTAATCCTACCAACTGAAAAAAAAATCGGGAGACCAGAAAGAATGGATAATAGTATTCTATCCTCTCTCTCAAATAATATAAAATGATAGAGTTTGTCTCTGGGAAGTGTGTTAGGATGATTTTTTTGTATTATTCCATCTTTTGCATCCTTTGCGTTTCTCTTAGTAGACGTCTAAGTTTTATTTGTATCTATTGAAATACTTAAAAAACCCAGCAAAATTTTAAAGATCATAAAATAAGAGGGCTAGCATTTTATTTTATGAATGGCATCTGTGTCTTATGCATGGATACAATACTTGGGTTAAACTCTTTTGTTCGTAGTTACAAAAATTAAAATCAAATAATCAGCATATTTGTATTCAGATCCATAATATGTGCTTATCTGTTCACTAGGTTGTGTTATTTAAAATTACAGCTGGTTATGAACCAAGCAAAAAATCCAAAAATACTGCCTTATGCCAAGTAAAAACTTACTTCTTGATCATAAGTAAGAGGCCAAGAGGCAGTAGTTGAATGGCGGTTGTCAGGGAAACGGGCCTTGCTGGCCATATTACTCTATGTTTATGATCTCCAAACAGTCCATGAATGATGGCAACATTTCAGACATACAGTAATACTCTAAAGAGGAAATCAAAGAAACGTTGTTTTGTTTTGTTTTGTTTTTTCATCTCCTTCCTTTGAAAGAATCAATCTGGTTCTTTCTTACAACTTTGTCATAAATGTCTTCTTGGCCCGTACTTAATCATATGGTCACCACTAGCTGCGAGAGATGCTAAGAAGCATTTTAGCATAAAGGCAATGCACCCAGCTAGGAATTGGGGCCTTTGTTTACTAAGAAAAATACTTGCAGGATATTTAGAGCAGTTTCTTTTATGTAGAACACCCTGGAGGGAAATCAGAGGGGTAAAAGGTGATGTTCCTACTCTGACAAAGAACCTCAAGTGTCTTGAGTAGTAAAGATCCCAGTGCAGGCTTCAACCAAGAAACAAGGAATAAACACTACCAGATAGGAAAAGGATGACCCAGACAGAAACACAGAAGGTAGAACATAGGTACAAATTAAACATTTGCTGAGTGAAGGAATGAATCACTGAGAGAATAAATGAGTAATTTTTTTTCTTATCTATGTATTATTTTTTTTTTCACTTGAGAACAGCTCAAAATCACATAGTACTGTGAGGCAATCACTTTACCATTTAGTTGCTTATAATATTGTTGTGCTCTTTTGGGGCTTTTTGCAATTAGATGATAGATAGATGATAGATAGATAGATAGATAGATAGATAGATAGATAGATAGATAGATAGAGTCAATTATATAACTTGGATTAAGAAACTTCATTTTAAGTTTGTACTCTTATCTTTCTCACAAGGGATGAAAATGGAATATTCTAGGTGTCTCTGGAACATTGTTAGTCATCAGTTAATAAAAAATTGTCTCAAGAGCACAAAACCCTCCCTTCCCTAAATGCAATAATATTTCCAAAGTTTACAGATACTGCACAAAGACAAGGCCAACTTTCCACTATGCAGAAAGAAAATAATGAAAACATAACTTTAAAAACAACACTGATTAATCTCTGTGATATATCTATGAGGCAGGTAACTACCAGCGTAAATTATAAATTGCATGTGAGGTGGGAGCTCAAAAGAAAATAAATCAGAAGTAAGTAAAGCAGAACTGAGACTCAATAGCCTCCTTGTATTTTAGTCTCTATCATTTTTTCTGGGAGGGAAGAAGACAGTAGGTGTTTCACTAGATAGAAAGCAAGGCAGGGATTATAAAAATGGGGTACTGTATCAAGCGTGTTTATTTTTGAAAATGTCTGCAGTTGTGTGTGAATCCCAGAGCTGCTTTTTTTGTGTTGATGACATTATCTTTATGGGTGACTGGTGATTACGGTTAATTGAAGTACCCATGATTTTCTCTGAACTTCAGAATAATTTAATGGAAATATATCCTTTTAAGTGTTGAGAGAAAACTTACTTTTGCAGAAAGATGAAAATGAGAGGGCTGAGAAATTTCTTTGGAATTGCATTGCTGGAGGACAAGCTTTGTCACTGGGAATTTATTCTCCACAGTTCGGATTCTAAGGAGCACCCCCATAGATTTAGAAAGTTTCTCATTGTACTGTCCTTGGAAAGTGCTGCTCCTGTAAAGAAGAAATGTTAACCTTATGGAACAGAGGGGAGGGATAATTAAACTCTCAATCACTAGAACCTAAATGCCTTAAAAGAGCCCTGCTTCTCTTTCAGAAACTTGAGCTGACCCAAATAAAGGGCTCACCCAAGCCCAAGAGGCCAGTGCTCACCCTCTTGTTTCCTTCAATGTTTCAAGGACCAAATCTGTCTTCAAAAGGCACTGACGAGATAATCATTCATCACTAGGAGTGCTGTTCTAACATTTCATAGAAGCAAATTATCCTTTTCCTCCATCATTTGAATTTGAATCTTGTCCTTGTTTTATCTTCACTGATTTCTAATTTTGCTTCTGCCTCCACTGGGTTCTAATAATCTAGACCTACATTTAAGTCAGGTTTCAGGCTAGAACGTCATCACACATGAAATAACAGATTCACGAACGATGGAAATGATGGCACCCACTGAGCAGTCTGTTCTTTTTGTTTTTGTTTTTGAACTATCTTAATCCTTAAGATCGAATTCTGATTGCACAACACTGTTCTAATTGACCTCTTTTTGCTGCATCCTCCGACCCCACAGCTTCCCCTCTATTCTTGTCCTATCCTCATTTATATATTTGTGTTTGCTTGGAAAAGCATTATTATGTTCAGATACTTTGTGAAACAAGTGATAAGATACATCTATCCTCGGGTGCCTGGGTGGCTCAATGATTTAAAGCCTTTGCCTTCCGCTCAGGTCATGATCTCAGCGTCTTAGGATCCAGGCCCCGCTCTCTGTTCAGCAGGGAGCCTGCTTCCTCCTCTCTCTCTGCCTGCCTCTCTGCCTACTTGTGATCTCTCTCTGTCAAATAAATAAATAAAATCTTAAAAAAAAAGATATATCTATCCTCATAGACTATAGAATCCTTAAGGGTAAAGCCATTTTTTAAATAAATCTTTTCTCTTTAATAATCTATCTAAATTGATTCTGATCAATAGATGTTTAAATATTTGTATACATCTTTGCAGATACTAAATGTGTAAATATATGTATTTATATATTATAAATGAATATTTATTTCTTCAAATTATCCTAATGCATTTTCATACACCCAACCATAAAGACAAGTAAAAAATACCTATTTTTACAATCACATCATCACAGCATACATTTCTTACATTGGGAGGCACACAGTTCCATTGATGAAAGAATTCAGTGAGCTATTAATAAATAATGACTGGTTACATGTCAGTGTTCTAAAGATAGAAAGATCCGTGAAAAATCTTCACATGATTTCCTTGTTCATTGTTAATGAATTTGCTCATTGTGCACACCTAAAAATATTCCACTAGAGAAATATAATGTAGTTCAAAATGTGCTGAAAGTATCATTTTTATGGATTTTTAGAAAAATGCTAATTTAAAATCCACTTTCCTTTTTAAATGTATGTCTCTGTGGAACTAACTGCATGCACATATCACACACCCCAGATTTCCTTTCCCTTCCTCCCAGTTGTGAATGCATTGTTAAAAAAAGGAAGTAGAGAAAAATTATGGATGTAAAACCCGTCCACAGTATTAATACAAGCTTTTATTTGCCTGGATTTTTTTTTTAATTTGATGTCTTAATATGCTTCAGTTTTTTGGACAAGGCAATAGGGTAAGCATTAAAATTATCTATAATAGGAGTGGGATCTGGGAGGCTCAGTCAGTTAGGTGTCTGACTCTTGACTTCAGCTCAGGTCCTGATCTCAGGGTCATGAGGTTATGAGATCAAGTCCCGTGTCAGGCTCTGCAGAGTGTGGAGCCTGCTCAAGAGTCTCTCCCTCTGCCCCTCCCCTCATTCACACTCTTTTTCAAAATAAAAAAAAATGAAATCTCAAAAAAATTTGTCTATAATTGGAAACCAAATTATATTCCATAGGGGGGAAAAACAGAAGAATAAAATATATTTTAGGAAAAACAAAAAGGATATAACCTCTATTATCAAATAACTGTGAAAGTGTGATCTTTAGGTATCTGAGTAGAAAATGATGAATAGGGACACCTGGGTGGCTCAGTTGGTTAAGCGACTGCCTTCGGCTCAGGTCATGATCCTGGAGACCCGGGATCAAGCCCCACATCAGGCTTCCCACTTAGTGGGAAGCCTGCTTCTCCCTCTCTCAGTCCCCCTGCTTGTGTTCCCTCTCTAGTTGTGTTTCTCTCTGTCAAATAAATAAATAATAAAAATCTTTAAAAAAAAAAAGAAAATGATGAATATTTCAAGCTATATAATTATGTTCTGTTTCAAAATGATAAAGTACAGACTTACAGTCATTAACAGGGATTGAATCGACCATAGTTCAATAGAAATAATTATGATGAATCATTACCTTAGACTATCTATAAGTATGGAAGTTTGCAGATGGACCTCTACTTCCCCACTTCGATAGATTATACATTTATGTCCAGAGTGAAGCATTGCAATATAGTTCTGTATGATTTGAAGAACATAATGTGAAAAATAAATCTGAATTATTTGTTGTATAGGTGGTACTAACAGTGAAAGCCAGTACTACGGACATGTGTCATCTACTGTTAAAAAACATTATTTTATTCTCCTAAGATTTTTTGTGAAGTGTTTATTAATTGAGAATGTTATATTTCCATTAGTATGTATGACTGACATTTAGATAAGGAAATAGCTTGCTTAAAGTCAACAGCTAAAGATGAAGGACCCCAGAAGGGTCTCTAAGCTGTACATGCTGTACCCTGTCCACAGGCTGTGTGCTTGGTGGACAGGGAGCTAAACCCAGCCCTCGTTTCCCCTCACTAAACTTTGTCCCTTGGGAATGTATCTCCTTGGAGGAATACCTTTGCCTAACTTTGGGGGCCGTGCTTGAACATTGAGCTATATGATTCCAGAATTTCCATTAGTAATCATGCATTCTGACATATGAAATGAACATGCTCGAATTGCTTTTCAAGTATTTCTGACTATTTGCACATTCAAATTGATTTATTTGGTAATATACCTGGAACTAATCCATCTCATACAAAAGAGAATAGAGCAGTTAATAAGAGAGGATCATATAGAACATTCTTTTTTTTTAAATACTAATTCCAGTATAGTTAACATATGTGATTATATTAGTTTCAGGTGTACAATATAGTGATTCAACAATTCAACGATATATACATTACTCACTGTTCCTTGTGTTCACTGTGCTTCTCTCCTTCTCCTATTAAACTCATCCCCCATTCATTTCCCTTCTGGTGACCATCTGTTTGTTCTCTGTATTTAAGAGTCTGTTTTATGGTTTGTCTCTTTTTCCCCCTTTTGTTCAGTTGTTTTGTTTCTTAAATTCCACATATGAATTTAGCCTTTGTCTGACTTATTTCACTTAGCATTATACTCTCTATGTCATTGCAAATGGCAAGATTTCATGCTTTCTTTTGGCTGAGTAACATTCCATTGTATATGTCTACCACCTCTTCTTTATCCATTCATCTATCAGTGAACACTTGGGCTGCTTCCATAATTTGGTTATTGTAAATAATGCTGTATTAAACATAGGGATGCATATATTCGTTTGAATTAGTGTTCTTGTATTCTTTGAGTAAATATTCAGAAGGGGAATATACTGGATCATATAGTAGTTTGATTTTTAATTTTTTGAGGAACATCCATATTGTCTTCCACAGTGGCTGTATCAGTTTGCATTCCTATGGGTAGTGCATGAGATTCCTTTTTCTCCACATCTTCACCAACACTTGTTGTTTCCTGTGTTGTTCATTTAGCCATTCTGACAGATGTGGGGGGATATCTCATTATAGTTTTGATTGGTTTTTCCATGATAAGTAATGTTGGGCTGCTTTTCATGTGCCAGTTGGCCATCTGTATGTCTTCTTTGTAGGCATTTTTACTCATGTCCTCTGCCATTTTTAATTGGATTATTTGTTTTTGGTGTATTGATTTGTATAACTTCTTTATCTATTTTGGGCACTAACCCTTTATTGGATATGTCATTTGCAGATCTCTTCTCCCATTCAGTATGTTGTCTTTTAGTTTCATTGATTGTTTCCTTTGCTGTGCAAAAGTTTTTGTTTTGAAGTAGTTCCAATAGCTTATTTTTGCTTTTGTTTCCCTTACCTCAGGAGACATATCTAGAAAAATGTCACTGGAGCTAATGTCAGAGAAATTACTACCTTCTCTTCTAGGATTTTTATGGTTTCAGGTCTCACATTTAGGTCCTTAATCTATTTTGTGTCTGTTTTGTGTATGGTGTTAGAAAGTGGCCTAATGTCTTTCTTTTGGATGTTGTTGTCCAGTTTCCCCAACACCATTTGTTAAAAGATTTCTTTTTCCCATTGCATATTCTTGCCTCTTTATCAAAGCTTAATTGACCGTATAGTTGTGGGCTTGTTGCTGGGCTTTCTATTCTGTTCCACTGATCTATGTGTCTGTTTTTGTGCCAATACTATTCTGTTTTTATCACTACAGATTCATAATATATCTTGAAATCTCAAATTTTGATACCTCCAGCTTTCTTTTTCAAGATTGCTTTGACTATTCTGCGTCTTTTGTGTTTCCATACAAATTTTAGGATTATTTGTTCTAGTTGGGTGAAAAATGCCGTTGGTATTTTGATGGAGATTGCATTAAATCTGTAGATTGCTTTGCGTAGTATAGGCATTTTAACAATATGTATTCTTATAATCCATGAGCATGGTATGTCTTTCCCATGTGTTTGAATTATCTTCATTGTCTTTCATCAGTGTTTTCAAGTTTTCAGAGTATACATCTTCCACCTGCTTAGTTAAATTTACCTCTAAGTATTTTATTATTTTTGGTGCAAATGCAAATGGGTTTATTTTCTTAATTTCTCTTTCTCTATTATTAGTGTATAGAAATGCAAGGTATTACTCTACATTGATAGTGTGTCCTGCAACTGTACTGACTTCACTTATCAGTTCTAGTAGTTTTTTGGTAGAGTCTTAAGAGTTTTGTATAGCGTGTCATACCATCTACAAACAGTGAACGTTTTACTTCTTCCTTACCAGTCTGGATGCCTTTTCTTTTTTCTTCTTTTCATTATTCCACTCTTCTTAAGAGAGCAAACTCTGGTTACTTTTGGTTAGAGGAAAGTTTTCAGTGCTCCAAGTGAAACAAAGCCCCATAATGAAGTATCTGAGGCATTTTTATGTCACTAAGAAGGAGAAAAGACAGAGAAGTCACCAAAATCAGTGGATAACTAAAGAGACTACAGAATCTTAGAAGAGGAGAGCAGGTGGGCCTGTACTGACTGAGCACAAGAGAGAAACTAAAACCTAAGTGCTTGGGTGGGGCAGGCAGCAAAAGCCAGCTCACTAGTGGAGAGTCCCAGGACACATCGTTGCCCCTCAGATAATCAGACAGGTCCTTAGACATCTTCCCAGAAACAATTCCAGCCAGGAATTGCATCTCCTCCATGGCAGCAGAGGCTTTCAAGGACAAGGTGAATTGTGCTTGTGGGCATGCAAGGGGCCATGCTGGGAACAGGAGGATTCTCTGAAAGGCAACAAGAGAGAGATACCCAAAGCGCTTCCCTGCTTGGGTTCTCCAGGTGTAGCTGCCAGACTTCTCAATGCCTGGCCTGCTGCTCCCTTCCAGCAGAGAGTAGAGAGTTTGTTTCTGTGGAGATGGACCAACAGAAGAACATTTAAAGGTTCTTAACCAGAGCGCCAAGGTGGCTCAGTCAGTTAAGCATCTGCCTTCCTTCGGGTCATGATCCCAGAGTCTTGGGATTGAGCCCTTCATTGGATTCCCTGCTCAGTGGGGAGTCTGCTTCTCCTTCTGCCTCCTCCCTTCCCCTGCTTGTGCTTTCTCACCCTCTCTTTCTCTCAAGTAAATAAGTATTAGAGAGAGAGAGAGAGAGAGAGTGAGTGAGAGAGAGCATGAGCAGGCAGAGGGAGAGCATGAGGGAGAAGTAGTTTCCCCACTGAGCTGGGAGCCCAATGTGGGACTCGATCCCAGGATCCTGGGTTCATGACCTGAGCCAAAGTCAGACACTTAACTGACTGAGCCACCCAAGCATCCCAATAAATAAAATCTTTAAAAAAAGGTTCTTAACAAAGTGACCAAGTCCCCATTTAACCACCTGTGGGGTTGTCTACCAGCTAACAAGCAATCACATTCTTTGTGTGAGGGGTGCAGGGATTGTAGTGTGGTAAGGTACTGTATCAAGTCAACACAGTGTACATCTTAAATGTATGCAATGTTGTATTTCAATTGTATCTCAGTAAGGGGGAATAAAAGGGACTGAGAGAGATGGTAATTAGAAAGGAGTCACAAGAGTGCCTGGGTGGCTCAGTGGATTAAAGCCTCTGCCTTCCGCTCAGGTCATGATCCCAGCATCCTGGGATCAAGGCCAGAATCAGGCTCTTTGCTCAGCAGGGAGCCTGCTTCCTCCCCTCTCTCTGCCTGCCTCTCTGCCTACTTGTGATCTCTCTTTCTCTGTCAAATAAATAAAATCTTAAAAAAAAAAAAAAAAAGCCACAAGCTTCCAGGGACATTTGTTAAGAGAAAGACATTCTTTTTCATGATAATCCCTCAGTGGAGTTCAGATGCTCTCTATCCAAATTGCACAGGTGTTAGAGGGAAGTAGGCCTTGTGTATGTCACAGGCTATCCACTTGGAACTAACAGGCCGTCACAAGTGTTACTTTTTGACCTATAATTTAGATATTAAACATAGTATCTATATGCAGTATATGCAGTGTTGTGATCTGAAAATCCCAGTGAAGCAGAGCAGTAGCTAACACCAAAGTCAAGTTCTGGTTTAGAATCTTAGTGCATAGCAAGCAATAATAGATTTCACAGCCAAACAGTAGGCTTGTAGTATGGTTAATTGATTTTTTTTAAATTTTGCTTTGATGACATATATTAAGATCTCAAATTATAATTTTAGTTAACAATAAAATGAACTTAGAGAACAGAAAGTTAAAAGTCATAAAATTATACTTAGCTTGAATGCAATTTTCAGATATGCATGATACCAGGAAACATGTTTACTCTGTGTGGTATGCTTTCAAACACATACTGAAGTCTTAACAAATGATTTTTGAAATAGTTTTGTAACAATTTAGGTTCTAAATAAGTGCAACAGAAAGAAGGACTAAAATGTAATAAATATTCACTATATACCTAGATAGAGTTCAAGATACTTTGAAAATGTAGTTTATTTCAGTTTATTTCAGGAGTGCCTGGGTGGCTCAGTGGGTTAAAGCCTCTGCCTTCAGTTGAGGTCATGATCTCAGGGTCCTGGGATGGAGGCCCACATTGGGCTCTCTGCTCAGCAGGGAGCCTGCTTTCTCCTCTCTCTCTGCCTACTTGTGATCTCTCTCTCTCTGTCAAATAAATAAAAATAATATCTTTAAAAAAAGAAAATGTAGTTTATTTCATTCTTCACAATAAACTAACAAATCTTCATTTTTTCCACTTGGTAAATGAGAGAATTATATTCTGATTAAGTTGCCCAAGTTCATAATTCCAAAGGCCACATTTTTTGTATTGGGACTTGAAAGGTGATATAAGATAAGTGACATTGTTTTCTGGGTTAAATCATTTTCTCTAAACCTCCCTCACTTAGATAAGGCCAATCTTTTAGCACCAAAAATGAATTTCATATTCTTCCCTCTTTTGAAAACCTACTCAAAAATTTTCTTTAGAGAATATAACTGATTTGAATAAAAAGGAGAAAAAATCCTCAATGTACTTGGTATTTCATATTGTAGGTATTCTAAATTACATGTTTTGTAGTGCTGTGCGTTGTGTTGTTTCCTAGTTAATACCCAGAATTATGGAAGGGACTATAAATTAGTGTAGTTCTTTTCTATGTATTCTTTTCCTGTTCGTGCCTTCTATAGTATATACACAGTCAGGAAATAATGGTGAAGCCCCCAAATAGTAAAACATTTGACTCCGCTTGAAGTACACACAGTTGTGAGCTCTTCCAGTGATGCAGACTGAATAAGCCTCTGAAGGGTTCAGATGCCTGCAAATGGTAGGCAGACAGCTCACCGGGGAGACAGTGCTACAGTGCTGGGTGGTTTCAAGGAGGATGGACACAAAGGAGAGAAGAGGAAGAAGCAGAAGCAAATCAAATTCAATTCAGATTTGTGCAAATTTATTTAAAGCCAAGAACAGTGACAGTTAGTGATTGCAAGAAAAAGTGTTTTACTTGCAATAAAGACATTTTACTGCTGAAAACTTTTCAGGTCTCCGAGGGTAAAATAGAAGTAATGTTGAAATCTAGACCGGGTACTGACTTGCTGACTTTGGTTAAGTTATGTAATATTTCTGAGACTTAGGTTTTGTTCTTTTTTTCTGGTATAAATTGGGAAGATTAGGCAACCTCACAGATTTTTCAATAGCAACTATGAGAGAATGTACATGAAATATATAGCATAGCCCTGGAAATTAATAAATAGTTATTTCTTTCCTGTAATAAAATTTTTAAACAGATGTCTGGTTTAGGCTGAGATTAGTCTAGTTTTTATTATTTGAAAATATGCACATCTGTTTGAATTCACTCTCAGTATTTTCAAAACATTGGCATGATTTTCTCCTGGAAGCTTTCCAAGAGGGAGCAGATTTCCCTGTAGTTTCATGGAGGTAAAAGGTGACTTAAATGTATTCCAGTTAATTTTTTTACTCTTATCAGTCTGAGCATAAACCACTGTTGATCCTTTCTCTTAACTCTGTTTTCCTAATTTAAATAATCTGTTGGGCTTTTCCCTTTTTAACAAAATGAGGGTGTCGTATCACTCTGTTCCAATAAGGAGATTCTTTGGTGGTGAACCTCACCCATTGCTGTGTGTACCCCTAGGAGATTGACCTGAAAAGAGAAAAGCTTGCTAGCTCAGGATCAGTCTCACCAGGATCTGGAAAATATACATAATTGCTCTGGACTCATGTTGATGGCTTTCTTAACATCTGATGCAGTATTCTCTGAAAATGCACATAGCACGGCAGACTTCTAGGCGTCACATTTAGGGGTGGAGGATGCTATCATCCGTGACTTCCAAATTCGAGCATTAAACTATTACTAATTCATGTAGCTGTTTCAGTAATTAAATTGTTAGGTCCTGATGACATTTAACCTTGGCATTCTGATGGAGGAAGGACAAACACAGGAATTCATCTTTCCTTTTAAATTTGGTAAAAAAGTAGACATTTTAAAGGAACTGAATGATTAGTATTTAATTTTAAAATAATCACATTTGTCTTAACATTTTCCTCTATAATTATTAAATGGTAAATGCTAACATGAAATTATAAAAAAATATATTTTGAAAATGATTGCTTCAACTGTTTTCTTTTTCAATTTACAAATTAATGCAGACTGGCCTGGAAGGCTGTGATTCAATACCTCAAAATGGCATGACCCAGCATGATAATGTAGCCGAGGGTTTCAAGTAGTCATTGACATCTAGTCCAATAGCATTAATTAGAGAGCATTTCCTTATAAACACAAAATTGCATAAAAAACACATTATCCTAGAATATCATCTCAGGGACTTAATAAGAACGTTTGCTTCAGTTACAATGAAAAGCTGCCTTTCTCCAAAACAAAAACAAACAAACAAAAAAACCCAAAAATCTATCCCAAATAAAGTGAACACATGGAATTTGCTAGTGAATATATGCAAATATTACGAAAACCCAAATATAAGAAATAATAACTTGATAGTGGGAATGCTTAGCTGAAGCTTAGTGGAAGATCAATGCCAGAAGGTGTCCAGATTATTGAACGATGTCAGTGGCTCAAAAAGTTTTTAGGTCAGTGTCCATAAAGTTGATACTAGAGACCATATTATTCCCCTAATTTGTTTATGTATATTTTAATTAATATACATATTGTAGAGTGAGAGGTCAGTGTTAATTTTTCCAAAACTTGTATCAAAGTCTGGACTCCCAGACTGCAAATTGGGGGACAGAAATAAATATGTATAAATATGTATTTGTATTGTGCTTTAAACTTTTAAAAAAATCTTTTATTTATGTTATTGTGTCATCATCTCCAAAAATACATTGATGGTGAATACTTTATTCCCTTTTAAATATTTTTTTTTGAGATTTTTAAAATTTATTTATTTGACAGACAGAAACACAGCTAGAGAGGGAACACAAGCAGAGGGACTGAGAGACGGAGAAGCAGGCTTCCCAACGAAGCAGAAAGCCCGATATGGGGCTTGATCCAGGGTCTCCAGGATCATGACCTGAGCCGAAGGCAGTCGCTTAACCAACTGAGCCACCCAGGTGCCCCAGTCTCTTTTAAAGATATTAAAAATAGCTTTAGCAATGTTAAAAGACAGACACCCTATCATGATTTATATTTCCATATTCTTAGGCAGTTGTAATAGATCAAATCTTTGGGTAATATTCATGTTTCGGTGATAATTTGCCAGTGCAGTAGTTAAATGTTATTTCACAAGGACAAAATAGAAATATATTACTATGAAATAAAACGAGTTTGTTGAAAATATATTTTATGACAATTGGAAGTTTTATATTACTGTATTTAGTCAATAAGGAACTGAGTAAATCTGATACCATATAAATGTATTTTTTTAAAGATTTTATTTATTTATTTGACAGGGAGAAACACAGCTAGAGAGGGAACACAAGCAGGAGGGAGTGAGAGAGGGAGAAGCAGGCCTCCTGCCAAGCAGGGAGCCTGATGGGGGGCTCTATCCCGGGACTCCAGAATCATGATTTGAGCTGAAGGCAGATGCTTAACGATGGAGCCATCCAGGTGCCTCATATAAATGTATTTTGATGGGAGATTCTATTCCCTCAGGAATGCACCATAAAAGTGATTCTGTTACTGTATCTTTAATGCATTGGCTGCTTCCGTTTGCTTATAGTAACATTAGCATGATAAATCAAATTAATATATTTTTTAAATCTTTTGAAAAAAGAAAAAGTTTCTAAAACATTTCCTTGAGCTCTGACAGTTCATCATCAATCCTGTATATGTGTGTGAGTATAGATGAGTACATTATATATTACTAATATGTTGGGTAAAAGTTTAGCTATTCCTGTGCTTGTGCCCTTTTCCTTTTTACCTACTACAGTATGACTTCTGGAAATCATATAATGTATTAAATAAAGTAAAACACAACTTAGAGCTGAGAACTTTCTTATTTTTCTTACTTACTTTTAGATAATTAAGCCTTCCGCATGCTTGAGCTATAAATTCTGTCTTTCAGAAAGTACTTTGAGGGGCGCCTGGGTGACTCAGTTGGTTAAGCAACTGCCTTCAGCTCAGGTCATGATCCCGGAGACCTGGGATCGAGCCCCGCATTGGGCTCCCTGCTCCGCGGGAAGCCTGCTTTTCCCTCTCTCACTCCCCTCTCTTGCCTGTGTTCCCTCTCTTGCTGTGTTTCTCTCTGTCAAATAAGTAAATAAAATCTTAAAAAAAAAAAAAGAAAGAAAGTACTTTGATTCTTGTTTTGAGTCTAAAAGAGGCTTGCAGTCTGCGAGGTGTCAAATGAAGCTACATCCTTCTATGCTCTGCTAGTAAATAGCTCTAGAGAACTTTGACTAAGATCCATAAAATTGAAACATTTAGTTAAAGAGAACAATCTAAGCCTCCATGACAAGGCTTTCTCTCTCTCTCTTTTAAACAAAGACTACAGCCTATGCAACTATAAGAAAACTTTTAAAAAATTGTATTTGCTTTATTTGGGGGTAAGTGGCAAAGGGAGACAGAGATAAAGAATCTCAAGCAGACTCCATGATGAGTGTGGAGCCCAATGTGGAGCTTCATTTTAGAACCCTGAGATCATGACCTTAGCCAAAATCAAAAGTCAGATATTTAACCAGCTGAGCCACCCAGGTTCCTCCAACAAAACTTGTTTTCCCCCTAAAATGGGAAATAGCTATGGGCTTTCTTATTTTGTTTGGTTGGTTGTGTTTTATTTTTGCTCTGAGCTAACTTTGAGAACTCTGAAGGTACTGATGGATCAGCAGTTACTGTGAACATGTGAAAGCTATTGACACTTTTCCCAAAATAAGTGCTAAGTAGGAAATAGTGTTTCCAAGTGACAGATGCTTTTATTTATTTTCATTTTCTTCTTCACTGAGAACTAACAAAATCCTTTGGTGTATGTCCTCAAAGATTCTTTTTTTTAAAAAAAAGATTTTATTTACTTATTTGACAGAGAGAAACACAGCTAGAGAGGGAACATAAGCAGAGGGACTGAGAGAGGGAGAAGCAGGCTTCCCGCCGAGCAGGATCCTGATGTGGGACTTGATTCCAGGTCTCTGGGATCATGACCTGAGCCGAAATCAGTCGCTTAACCAGCTGAGCCACTCAGGTGCCCCAAAGATTCTTGATTGTAATAGAAGTATAAATGTTTTTAAAAGTGAGAAACAACTAAAAATTTAGTTCTATGTCATATGAACTAATAAAAACTAATATATATATATTTTATATTAGCACATATATATATCATATATATAGTGGCCAGGGTACCTGGGTGGCTCAACTGGTTATGTACATGTCTGCCTTCAACTCAGGTCGTGATTCCAGGGTCCTGGGGATTGAGCTCCATTTTGGGCTCCCCGCTTAGCAGCGAGTCTGCTTCTCCCTCTCCCTCTGCCTCCTCCTCCTCATTTGTGTGCACTCACTCTCTCTCACTCTCTCTCTCTCTGTCAAATAAATAAATAAAATAAATATTTTTTTAAAAAAATGGCAACATATTTTAAAATCTTTTTCATATTTAAAATTGCCATCGTCCTATGGTGGCTTGCCCTGAATAAGTACATCTAGAGATATTATGTGCTTTGAACTGCTCTTTGCAACTGGGGCTTTTACTACTTGCTTTTGTGTGCCAAACATTGTCCTCATTGGCATTCCAGGCTCAGGTATGTGTGCTAGTTTATGTAGCCAGAGAACATATACTTCATGCACTGGACTCAGTCTTCAGACATCAGTGAATGAAAAAGGCCTCTGTACCATATTGTATGTTTACCTTCATTCTCTGATAAGTTTCCTTCCTAGTTCTGGCTAAGAATGAAATAAATCCAAGTGGCGTTTAACTGTGGAAGTTATCACTACAAGGCATAGTTTGGCTTTCTCATTCTACAAAGTCATCTAATGATGATAGCTACCAAACTCATTGTTCAGGACTTCAAATCCATATATACATCTTTAAATAGCTTAGAATTTGATTATACTTTGATTATGATGGTTGCAGATTTTAATTTTTAAATTTAAATTTATAATGATCAGCTCTTCATGGAGGTGAAAATTTTTTGCATTTCACTTTTGCATAGAATTTTGGGGTTTAAAGGGGAACTTTTACCTACTTTCAGTTTCCAACAGACATGACTAGGGAAATGGGAAATCAAGAGAAAAGTTGTGTCAACATTCGTTTAAGGATTTGGGGAGAATATTCCACTTTCAGAAATTTTAGGAAACATCTAACTTATATAATAGATTGTATTAGAATCTAAGTTCCCAAATATCTACTTATAAATAGTCTCTCCAGTGAATGATGTTGCTTTGTTGAAAGTGAAAGAAGATGGTGGGCCAGAAGAACATCTCTAGCTTTTGACAGAAAAGAAAGAGGGGACTAAGAAATCTCTGTTAATGGACATTGAAGTAGCTGCTGACCAGTGTAAATTAGAAGCAGGAATGTGGGATGCATCTGGGAATAAGGGGCAAAATGCTGGCCAGTCTTGCAAACTCTCAAAAAGGAGTTTGCAACAATGGCATGCCTCATCTATAACTGAATTGTAATGAGTTTTAGCTTGAAGATTCAATAGAGAAGAAAAGATGATTTTTTCAAATAGTGGACACCAGGCACTGTGTCTTGGCAATGGTGACAAGATTTAAGTGTTGTGTGTGGTGCATTTTACAAGGTATTCTGAGGCTCTTCTTGATGTGATAATTGACTGCAAATGGAACCAAGTGATGGCCATTTCCACTCCACATGAGAATGCTGTCATGATGAATCAAGAAACACAAGGACTTCATATTGAAATAAATGTGAATTGTTGAATGAAGTGAGATTGTGAAGGTATTTTTGAAACAGTTTGGTTATTTATATGACATTTTAAATACATGAAAAGCAACAAGTGTCAAGGTAATGCTATTAAAGTAGTACAGCTGAGAAAATCTGTTCCTTTGGGGAACAGAACAAAAAAAGTTTGTTTGTTTTTTAAAGATTTTATTTATTTATTTGACACAGAGAGATCACAAGTAGGCAGGGAGGCAGGCAGAGAGAGAGGAGGAAGCACACTCCCCACCGAGCAGAGAGCCCGATGTGGGCCTCAATTCCAGGACCCTGAGATCATGATCTGAGCCGAAAGCAGATGCTTTAACCCACTGAGCCACCCAGGTAACACCCCCCCCCTCAAAAAAGTTTTAATTATGACTGCATAGTATTCTCTGGCATGAATGTACCATACTTTATTCTACTACTGTTCTCCTAGGTCTCTGCATTTAGATCGTTCCCAATATTACCAGTGACCATGCAATAAGTAACTTCATACATGTGTATTTTAGTATTTTGTGAGGTAAATTTTCAGAGGAGAGTGGGATTTGCTAGGTCAGAAATTAAGTTCATGTGTCTTGTTAGGTGTCAGCAAAACCTCTTCATGGGCTCCTGGGTGGCTCAGTTGGTTGGGCGACTGCCTTCAGCTCAGGTCATGATCCCAGAGACCCGGGATTGAGTCCCACATCGGGCTCGCTGCTCGGTGGGAAACTTGCTTCTCCCTCTCTCACTCCCCCTGCTTGTGTTCCCTCTCTGACTGTGTTTTTCTCTGTCAAATAAATAAAATCTATAAAAAAAAAAAAACAACAAAAACCTCTCCAGAAGGTGTGTGTTTTCTACCAGTAGTATGAAATTGCTCATTTCCCTACAAGCTTCCTAACAGAATGTGTTGTCACTCTTTTAAATCTTTATCAATGTGGGAGTACGTGAAAACAACATCTCAACCTTGTCTTAATTGTATTAATAAATTATGAGCAAGTTTAAATACTTTATTTTGAAGGCCATACTTTTACATGTTTTGGAATTATTTGCTCATTGTTTTTTGTTGTTTTTTTTTTTAACATTTTTCTATTGGACTTTTGGTACTTAGTCCTTCCATTTTTATGAGTCTTTTGTATATCAAAGATATCATCCTTTTGTTTCTGGTGTACATAGCACATATTTTCTCCCAATGTGTAACTTGCCTTTTGACTTTATAGAGAGTTCACCAGGCTTTTTTCTTTTATTTTTTTTAAGGAGTCAGATGTCACCAGTCTTTTCTTTTGCTGACTTTGGCTAAGCATAATCTCGAAAACCTCTTTATGTTAATGAGAAATCTGTTTGTATCTTTTCCTGATACCTACACAATTCATTTCAACATTTATGCCTCTAACCCACTTGGAATTAGAACGTGTACGTTGCATCAGGCCTGTGGAACAGGGAGCCCGATGCAGGGCTCGATCCCAGGACCCCAGGACCCTAAGATCATGACAGGAGCCAAATTAGACACTTAACCTGCTAAGCCAACCAGACCCCCAGTGTTATCTTTTTCTAAACAGCTGCCTGGTTGTTCAAACACCACTTGTCCATTTATTACACAGTTCATCTTTGACCCAGTCATTTAAAATATCACTTTCTCACATATTAGATTTTCACCCTATTTCTGGGCTTTCTATTCAATTCCACTGGTCTGTTTTCTGTTTTACTCTAGTACCACACTTTTAATTATAGAGGTCTTTATCACATGCTTCAGTTTCTGATAGGGTCAGTCACCTCTCCTAGTTTTTTGTTTTGTTTTTTATTTTTGTATTTATTTTTAGCATTTTCTTGGCTATTTTTGCATGCTTTTTTTCCATAAGAACTTTCAGATAAATGTTTTAACTCTAAAAGACAAAAGCTTATTTGTATTTTTACATATAAATATGCATGAAATATAAATTGAAGGGAATTAACATCTTTATAATGTGTGATTCCATCTAAGAATAAGGGACATCATTCCATTTGTTTGAATATACTTTTGTATCTCTCAGAAGTGTTTTAATTCTTCCTTATATAAGTTTTAAACAATTTTTTATTTTTCAAAGATTTTATTTATTTTATTTATTTGTGGGGGAGAAATCAGGGGAGGGGCAGAGGCAGAGGGAAAAGCAAACTCCCCACTGAGCAAGGAGCCCACTGTGGGACCTGACCTGGGACCCTGGGATCATGACATGAGATGAAGGCAGAGATTTAACTGACTGAGCCACCCAGGCATCACAGGGTTTTTTTTTTGTTTATTTATTTGACAGAGAGAAACACAGCTAGAGAGGGAACACAAGCAGGGGGAGCGAGAGAGGGAGAAGCAGGCTTCCCACTGAGCAGGGAGCCGGATATGGGGCTCGATCCCTGGTCTCCGAGATCATGACCTGAGCCGAAGGCAGTTGCTTAACCAACTGAGCCACCCAGGCGCCCCTAGGCATCACAGTTTTAAACACTTCTTAAGTTTATTCTTTGTTGCAATTTTAAATAGGGGTTTGTATAATATTGTATCTTTTACATAATTACTTACATATATATGAAGGCTTTATGCTAGTTTTGTTTTGTTGACTTTTTTCCTAAAAGCAAAAATCTTCAGATTTCTCTCAGTTACCAAGAACAGGCACCATTGTAGGCCTTTCATAAAGGTGAAGTGGTGTAGCATGAACTTTGGAGGACAGAGCCACTGGTATAGGAAGGCGGAGCTTAGCATGATGATGGGTGAAGCTCACTGGGAAATGTGGGGATGCAGTGATTGTAGGATTATTGCAAACGTGAATGTCAAGGAAATGAAGAAGTAAACAGACTGAAAATGTGAGAAACCAGTAATGATACCAATTTCTGAAAGTCAAGTATGAATTTTTTTTTTTTGACATTTACAAAAACTTTTAGTTATTTCCTGTTACTACGTATCAATATTCTGGGGAGAACCCAGAATATAAAGGTAAGATGATCAGATGATTATCTTTAGAAGCATACTAATAAACAAAGCCTACTTTTATGTGAGCCGACTTACAAAGGCAAATCAGAAGGAGGGGATGCAGGGAGACCCAGAGAGGGGACCCTGCTGTCATGCTATAGGAAACACTCCCAAACAATCTCTCCCTCTTTCCTGGTCCCACTGATCGAGCTCCATCTTCATTTTACACCCTAGCTGCCCTGACCCTGGACAAGATGTATATTTAACAAAATGATTTTGTAGCTTGAAATTACATGCTCCAGCATGCTCCATGAGGTGATCTGTTGCTACACAGTCTTCCAGTATACCTGAGAGAGAGATGTAGGTCAACCCTCTGCAGGGAAAGTACATATTTGAATACTCCCCCCAAATAGAAAACCAGGTTGCTCGGCATCTAAGGGTCACACAAAAGTGGTATGGCTGACCACATGTTCCAGTTGCCCATAAGTTCCCAATTCTAAAGGAGTACCTTCCACTGTTATGTATTGCTATGAAGAGATCTTCGAGGGACTGAAGAGGTAATTTCTGTTGCCAGCATGTGCTCTCACAACCAAGTCACTTTCCTTAGAAAATTTATACGCCTGTGTGCACACGTGCACATGCTCTCTCTCTCTCTCTCTCTCTCTCTCTCTCTCTCTCTCTCTTTCTCTCTCTCTCTTTCTTAGCTGCCTAGCCAGAGCTGACTCTGCAATTTCTCCAAATTCCCAAAGTCATTTACTATCATCCATATCAGTTGTTATTTTTGCTATTTTAGTCCTCAAATATTGCTGGCCATGAAAGGGAGAAATGAGAATATTGGGGCCATTAGGTCTAATCTGATGAGAAGCATTCCTGGGGACAGTGGTGCTACAATGTCAGTATTCTGCCTGTTTATTCAGCACAGAGGTAGGAAGTGCAACTCGAATTGTCTGTCAGTCACCTGAATATGAGGGAAGAAAATGACTGAATTGCCAAACTCTATGCTGTGGGCAGAGGGCTGGGTGAAAAACTTAGAGAAAGAGGCAGGACTGCGGCAGGTAAATGCACGGAAAGTCCCACGACTGAAGAGGATGTTCATCATTTCAGAACAGTAGAGTGTAGTTTAACTATGTTTAACTTAACTAGGGAAATAGCATAAAAGTTGATTCTTAGAAACTCTCTGAAAAAAAACCAACAACAACAAGATGTTCCTCTATTATATGTCATCTCTCCTTTGCAGTCTTTTCTCTGGGGGTGTGGAGTGCGCTTGGCTGGTTCCCTTTTCCCGAGTATGTCTTGCTAGTTGCAGATTCCTTAAGCAGGTCTCACTTGGCTGGACTCTCTTGGTTTTTGACAGCATTTATTTAGTCCTAACTGTGCGTCAGGTCCATGGTGAACGTTGAGACAGACGTGGACCCAATCCATTACCCAGAGTGCCAGGGGGACGTGACTCCTGTCACTGGACATTTAACTTGTTGAAGATCTCCAAATGAGTGAAGTGATGATGTCTGACATTAGAACCAAGCTGTTCCTACTTTCTTAAGGTATGTGCCCAACAGCGGTGTGTTCTCTGTCCTGGGCACAATGCCCCTAAGCCATAATTATTGTAATTCTTGCTCCCTTCCCTCTTGATGCTCCCCTCCAGTATCTTTCCTTCCTCCTCTCACTTATCCTTGTGCACTTTATCATTATCCCCCCACACACAAAGGCTCCATCCCCATGCTTACCATGCCAGTATTTTAAAAGATCTGCCTAACAGCATTAAAGGCTTGCCCCCAGTTCCAGGTTCTTATTACACTCTGTTCCTGAGACCAGAGATATTTTCCCAGGTTCCTGGGTAAAGTGTGTCACTGATCAACGACGGTAAACTCTTCTTGCAGGGGTGTTCTTTTTGTCCTCCCTCCGGCCCGTGGTGAGTGGAGCCTGTGATGTGACTTGTGTATCTCTTACCAGCTTGTCGTTTAAGCCATTTCCACAGGGGAAAATTTGCATAAGTGTATAGCATCAACACAAAGGTTACTGTTGGTGCCCAAGCTCCACACCTGAGGCCATGCCCTCCTGGCCCATTAGGGTTCCCTCTGCTGTTCCCATCTGTGCACACTGGCTGAGTGTCACAACCAGCAGTGAGTAGAGAACACTCAAGGTGTAGTTCACAAGTCCTGCCTAGAGCTTCAGACATTTACAGGTTGTGGTCTCACATAGATCTGCTGACTTTGGAGGTCTGTAGTGGATGCTGGGAGTGTCTGCCTCTGGTTATAGATGCCAGTTGCCTCAATGGAATACTGAAGGAATTCAGAAGTCCAAGATTCCTTCTATTTCTCCTTACCATATACAGTGCACACACAGGTGCTATCCTGGGTCATTACCTGCCCTTTCTCTGACAGTGGGCCCATTTTTGCTATTCCCAGCACTGGTGGGAATTTGGGTTGAGTAACTTTTCAACAAATTTATATCAACCAGCTAAATAAAGAATCCATACTACAAAACATATCCACAATGACAAGCATGTATGGTAGAGTTGACAATGAAGTTTCAGGATCAAATGCAGTTGATGAACAGTTTACATGTTCTGTATTTACTGATCTGGCATAACGCACATGGCAGGCAGCCTTCTGTCTTATTTTTAGCCTCCGTAATGTTTGGGAGACCTCTCTGGGTTTTCTTCCCATCCCTTCTTGGCTTTGTCTTGAAAACATGATCACTGGATGAAATTTCTCTCACATTTCTCAAAACTAGCCTTTGCTGAGTGCATTTATGCTGCACTGGAAGCAGAAAAAACATGTCCTCCGACTTTCTGTGTACAGAATTCTGGTGCCCCTGCTTGGCAAGCCTTGGAAACTGTGGGCTGGTCACTGGCTGCCTATTCCTCACTCTGCTTGTGAAGCCAGAGTCGGGCTTCTGCGGGGTCCACAGGAAGAGAAGGAGCCTGGGCTTTCTGCCACTGACGGTGGCCACCTTTCAGATTTCCACAACCTCTGTCACAGCTCTGTTTTCTTTATTACTGAACTCCCAAGGCCTGAGGTTAGAGCAGAAGACAATTACATCTGAGGAATTTCCTTTCTTGCCTGAGGTTAAGACAATTTATTGAGTGATCAGTGATATTACTGAGTTCATTTTAAAATTGTTCATTTACACTCCATGTAAGAAGGCGAAGGAAATTCCTTCTTTACAAAGGACAGAAGAGCATGGGTTTGATCTTTGTTTTCTCTGGTCTTTCTGATCTCCAAGGTAAACAGGCCTTGAAGAGGCTTTTCAACTGTCCTAGAAATCTTAGCACCAAAACTCTAATCACTTACCATTTGAGAAAAACAAGCTAGGCTGCCAATCTCTGTCATGGCTTTAGAAAGCCTTAAGTAATAAACTGGAGGCGAGGATGGCATAAATACTCTAAAACGGTGAGATAAATGTCTAACAATTTATCTGTAAAGTTTGGGCAGTTAACCTTATTTTTTTTAAAGACCTACTTATTTTAGAGAGAGTACAGTGGGAGGAGGGGCAGAGGGAGAGAGAGAATCTCAGGCAGACTCCCTGCTGAGCCCAGAACCTGATGTGGGACTCGATCTCAGGATCCTGCGATCATGACCTGAGCCGAAGGCAGAGGCTTTAACCCACTGAGTCACCCAGGCGCCCAACTTTATTTTTAATACTATCAAGTCCACAGTAGTAAAAAGAAGGAAATATAAGATTTCCTTCTGCTTCCTATACAATTTATACTGTTTTTAAAAAATGTATACATAGGGGCACCTGGGTGCCTCAGCAGGTTAAGTGTCTGCCTTTGGCTCAGGTCATGATCTCAGGGTCTGGGATCCAACCCACATCGTGCTCCTTGCTCAGTGGGGAGCCTGCTTCTCCCTCCTCCTCTGTCTGCTGCTCCCCCTACTTGTGCTCTTTCTGTCAGATAAATAAATAAAATCTTTAAAAATTAAAATAAAATTTTTAAATGTATTTAAATGGACACATAGGGGGCTCAGTCAGTTGAGCATCTGACTCTTGATTTCAGCTCAGGTCATGATCTCAAGGTCATGGGATCAAGCCCCATGTCAGGCTCTATGTTCTGCATGGAGTCTACTTGAGAGGGTCTCTCCCTCTCCTTTTGCCCTTCCCTACCCCTTGCCCATGGACGCCTTTTCTCTCTCTCTCTCTCTCTCTCTAAAATAAATAAATAAAATCTTTTAAAAAAATGTATATAAAACTGCTCTTACTTTAATGGTGGTTGTTTTCTCAATATTTCTTTCCATAATCTATCTCAGTCTCCTTTGGTTTTTCTCTTTCCACATCTGAGAACCTGTACTGTCGCTGTTCCATGTTGGCTTGAGATTAACTTGTCAGCTATAGATAAAAGCAAAGAAATGAGGTAATAAATATTACTTTGCTCCAAATTATGTGTAGCCATCAAAATGCTCTCATCTGAGGTGCAGGCATATGGTGCCTGCTGAAGACTGAGGGTTCATAAAAATAAGAGTCCAGGCTCCAACATTAACCCCACTCCCAGGGCAAAAAGCAACGTGGAATAAAGAACATGCATGCAGCAGGCTCTGTGCAAGAAAGCACAGAAGATGAAGCTGAGCATGGGATCACCATCAGAAAAAAAAATCAAATTTCAAATTCTGTAATGCACCATTTGATTATTTAAATCCTGCACTTGAGGTGCCAGCAGAAGGAATAGCATGCCCATTTTCAGTCTTAAAAACAATTTATCTCAGTCTTCACTGCCCCACATAAGATGCCCTGATACCCAGTAACCAATCAAGATATATAAAAATTCAAGAAATGACTCAGTGTGAAGAGAAAAGGCAGTCCTCAGAAGCAGACACGATATGACACAGCTGTTAGAATTAACAGAGTTTATGATTACATTGATTAATATGTTCACAGTATTAAAATGGAAATGTGAACGACATATAAGATCAGATTGGTGATTTTTAACAGAAAGAGGACTGCAGAAAGAAGTGAATGAAAATACTAGAAGCAGAAAACACAGTAACAGAGATGAAGGATCCCTTTAACTGGCTCACTATCTGTCTCAACATAAGTGAAGAGCTGATTGGTGAAATTAAAGATAGTTTGATGGGATTTACCAAAAGGCCATGCAAAGAGAAGAAAAGGTTAAAAATTAAATTTTAAGGGGAATATATTGAGGTAGTTTTATACGATGTTTCCTTCTAGTCATGATAAGCCTAAGGACTCTGTCTTCTGTGATGATTCATGCTTACAATGCTAAATTTGCTTAATGCCTTTGCAGGAATGGTAAACTGGGTGAACCTTACTGTAGGTCCTTTAAAAAAGGTCCCTCCCAGGGCTCCCGGTTCATACTCATGTAGGACTAGGTATATACTTTTCACTAATATATTATATTGATTGCTTTTTATAAACTACACCCCCCAAGTGAAATGGCAAGTAACTATAAGTTAAGAGAATATTACAAAGAATTATAAAAAACTCAAATTCTAGCTACTTTCATAACTTGCTGTATTCTTATTAAATCCATTCTGGAATGAGTTTACATATATGTTTCCTTCAATCTTGCAGAATTTGTATAATTTTTGTTTTATATTATTTAGATCTAATACTTGAGATAAATATGTGTCAACACAGAACACTAATGCATATGAAGTTAAATAGTGTTTCATATCCATTCTCTGCCCAGTCAGTAAATGAGCCCTTTCAGACTTCATGGGCTCTGGGGACACTGGTGTCTTTTTTGTCTGGAAAACATTAATTCAATTAATTAAGGCATCCTACTGACACACTTAGTTCTCCAAATACTAAACAATATAGATATTTTAGTTCTGGGCTTCCATGAATCAACATGCTACATTTGCTGTGAAGATTCTTTTTAAAATTTTATTACAATGCTTAAAAAATGTTTTAACTTTAGTGTGTAACTGTTGACATATTAGAAAAGCTAGAATTTGTGATAGAGATTTTTAGGAACATAGAAATTGAATATATTTCAAAACCCATCTTTACTCAGAATTCTCCAGGTTAAATTGTCAAATATAAACTTGCTTACTCAAATTGTTTAACTCAGGGAAAATGTTCATTACCCCCTACTCCATAGAAACAAACCCCAAATGAATGATCAATAATTATGTAAATCTGATTAATTATTATGGTCCTAAAAATGGTTTGATACTGAACTAGGAAAAGAAAAAAAATGTCATTGACTGTGATTTCAGAAGATAGTAGTATTTTAAAAATGAGATTCTGAGAGAAAATTCCAAAGGAACGGAAGACAGTATATGCTCATTGAAAAATTTGATGGAAAGTACTGTGGTGACTCACAGACAGGAATGAAAAATTTAAGTGGCAAATGATTTAAGCAAAAATTGATGAATACATTTAAAATAATTGCCTCATTTATTACAGTTGTTGGATTTCTTTTTGCAGTTCTTTGTTACAGTTGCAAAAATCCACTATCAAAGGCTAAGCATCCTAAATTTCTTTACAAATGCAGTTATAATTGCAGGCATTCAGTATTCACTCTTTCCAAATAGCTGTATGACAGGAATTTATGCTTTAGTTGCATATTTAGTTAGGGAGAAGATATTTATCTTCAGTGATAGGTATTTCCGTAGCTTACACGTTTCCACGTTTGTCCCAGCCACATAGCCTCTAAAATATTCATGATTTAAACTGATCTATTAAACTAAAGGTTGGGGTAATTTCTGCTGAATTTTTTCTGTTTCACCATTAAGATACATTAAATAACTGCTGGTAATAAAGAAATGGCCTCTGAATTGACAACTGTGATATTTAGGAGGTTTTCATCCTGTCCCAGTATACTGTTTGAAATGCAGGGGAAGTAAGTAAAAAAGCAATTTGGTGGTTACTGCAGTTAGCTTAAAAGATAAGCTACTCCTCAGAGGTATTGAAACATAGAGTACGATTTAGCCGCATGGAGGGTACTCATCAGGCCTCACGTAAGGCACAGGTTCCATCCTCAACCATCGGCCTTCCTGGCCTCTGTATTTGGAACAGAACCAGCACTAGCATCTTCCCTCTAAAAAAGAAAAAAAGAAAAAACTCAGTAAATGTTCATTGGATATCATATTGTCCAAATGGTTTTCACTTTAGATTGGAGTAAGATGGGTAGAACCATTTATTTACCCAGCAAATGTTAGGATAGGGTGACAGTGGATTAAGGAGCATCACGTCTCTGGTCTCAATATCTGACAATGAGCTGCGGAAACCCAAGTGCTGGGACACATGTGACTAGGAAGATACCGAGGTGACAGATCACTCACCGTCCGAGTACTTTAAGTCAGTTCCCTGGGTTCTGGATGTACTGATTCTTCTTGTGGTTTAGGTGCACACTGTCCACTGTGGTAGACACTTGACCCCTGGAGCTACGGAGCACTGGAAATGTGGCCGGTGAAACTGACAAGCAATATTTAATTTTATTTAATTTTAATTTCAATTCAATAAAATATGGATGCACAATTCAGTCATTGGAAAACTTCTGAGTATATTTAGCGTGAGTTGGGTATGAGAATCTACTCTTAAAATGTAAATTTTATGAAATCAAAATACAGATCAGATATTTACAAAGAAAATTTAGTGTTTGAATTGGAATATGCTGATTAGTGTAAAATACATACCAATTTTTAAAATAATATGGAAAAAGAATGTAACATATTTTGTCATTAATGTTTTATGTTGCATACGTATTAAAGTGATATTTTGGTAATATTGAGTTATATAAAAGATATTTTTAAACTAAACTTTCTTTAGCCTTACTTTTTAAAAATGTAATACTAAAAATATATAATACATATGGGGCTCACACTGTGATTCTATCAGCAGCTATGGTTTATAGCTTGTATAATTCTTCCCTAAGCTGTCCACCAGGACTTCTGATACTTGACTCAGTTTGATGGCCCTCGTCCCATGTCAGGACCATTATCCAGTCCTGCTGAACAGGCTCTTAGCTCCTCTCGATAACTGTCAACAGTCACATAGCAACGCCACAAAACTCCACGATCACTGGAGCGAAATCCACAGTCTAGTATTAAGGGAACTGGAGAGAGTTCCTTTATGTCATATGTTTATTCTATTGTAATACCAAGGCCATGGATTAAAGATAATTTACTGCTTGTGTAAAGTTTATTGAACTGTCCCCAATTAAAGTTTATTCTATGTTAATTGATGGGGAGAGATGGAAAGTGAAATCTTCAAATAACTGTAACAATAGTTACGTTTTTTTTTTTCCAAAATAGTATCCTAGTTAATACTCAACAAACATGCCAGTGTCTGGTGTTGTACCAGACAGAGTGCGAAGTATTGGGGTACATATACTGACCAAGTCCCAGGCCTTGAGGTGAGAAATGGGCGGGTAGCCCTGATCGGGTGTGGGTACTGTCATGGGAAGAAGTGTGAGCGCTAGTAAGTACACACGGTGATTTCAGTGTCACAGAAGACTTCCCAGAACAGGTATCAGTAGGGCTAATCTTAAACAACTGGATTTGCCAAATGGAGTTTCAGCAAACATCTAGAATGCCTGTTATGTGCGGAGACACAATAACGTGTCCCAAGGATGAAAAATGAAACATGAACAAGACGATATTCCTGCCTTCGCTGAGTTTATCTTCAAAGCTAGGCAAGGCAAATATGAATAAATGACTTAAAACAGTAGATTATAAATATTACAACTGTAAATACAAGTTGCTGTTATTTTTAAGGATCAAGGACACTTTCTTGTTAGGCAGAAGGAGCATGGTCAGTGAAGTTTGCAAAGTGAGAAATCCTTCTGATTTCAGGACTGTGGGTAGCCCAGGAGAGCTGCAGACAGGGAAGCTGAGGGAAGATTGGAGAACAGAGCTTTTGTAGGAAATTGTGTTTTAATCCTGATGGTTATGAGGAGTCAGCCTTATTCTAGAAGCCATAAAGCGACTGAAAGGTAGCGATAGAAATGATAGGACCTCAGGATTCCTTCTTACTCTGTTAACAGACGACTTCAGGCACATTTATCTAGTGAAACCGGTAAAGTCAGATCATTGGTAAGTGCATTTATTAGTGCTTGGCAGAACTCCTTTAGAAATCAGAACAAAATGCTTTCATTCTCCCGAGGTAAACGCATATCCCTAACTAATCATTGCTTATTATTGGAATTTACAATAATGACAGCAGATAAAAGGCTGAAATCCATTTAGTCAATTAGACATTATATGAAGGCAACATTCTGAAATAGAGCTTGCATTCTGATGCTGCCCAAATGCTCATAAAAGTAAGAACTCTACTCTGAAGGCAATTATAAAAGGCTCCATAATATACCCTCCTAAATGATCTAGAAAGAGTTTCAGTGTCTTTCTCATTCCTGGATGGTGACAGTTGCCAATCAAACAATCTGTATCCACCTGGAAACCCTGACTACCATCCTATGTGCCCACAGCTCTACCTTCTTCATAATATATTAGCCACCCAGAGGCTCATGAATTCACTTTTTGAAGATAGAAGTTGGGAAGCGTTTTTAGCAGTGCAAAATCACTGACTATGTCCATGGAACATTCTACTTCTTGGAGCTTTTGAGACTAAAAAAAAAGAAAAAAAAAGAAAAGCTATAAAAACTTCATCTCTAACAATATTTACATTAATAATGACATTCTGATATGTATCAATCAGTACAGGTATGGGCTGTGGATTTTAAACAATACCTTACAACTTCCATATTTGTATTTAATCAGGCATAACAATATTCAGGGAGTACAGAAACTTAGCATGGAGAGAATCTCTATTTGTAGGTACTTACATCACCTGTGATGAAACAACAGATTTCCTTAATTCTTAGACTCACACATCCAAAATAATCTTTAATTAGGTCAAAAAGTTTTCATTCATAGTGCTGGAAGATGTCTGTTCTCCCATTACTCTTTATTTCACTCCCAACTTAGGAATTTCTAGCTACTAATTCACTAACAAAATTCCATTCTTGTGGTTGTGGTGGTAGAGGCTCTGGTCTAAGAAGGACTAGTTAAGGAATGGGGGATATCAAGATGACAGTAGTAAAAATATACTGATTTGGGGTGCCTGGGTGGCTCAGTTGGTAAAGTGACTGCTTTTGGCTCAGGTCATGATCCTGGAGACCCAGGATTGAGCCCCACATCGGGCTTCCTGCTCAGCGGGAAGCCTGCTTCTCCCTCTCTCAGTTCCTCTGCTTGTGTTCCCTCTCCAGCTGTGTTTCTCTCTGTCAAATAAATTAAATAAAATCTTAAAAAAATATATGATTTTATGTGTGATTAGATCTTTATGTTTAATCTCACTAAAAGGAATCTTGGGTAAATTTACTTATGTTTGCATAGATAAATGTTGCAGAAAGTACCTGAATCAAAATATATTTTTGGTTCTTATTTTATGCTTTTATATATCCATATATAACTAGTTCCAGATTAACAAGGAAGTCTTTTTTTTTTTTGAAAGCCCTTTTATGAATATTTATGTGTTCTGGAAGACATATTATGATGATGATTAATTAGTCATCACATCCATAAATTTAGATAAAACTAATGCTGACTTTTTGATCAAAACTACTTCCTCTGAGTATCCAAAATGGATAATACTCATGTATATTCTAAATTGAGTGCCTCTTGCTCTCTTTACTAATTTTTATTTTATGTCCTATTTATTTTCTATGAAGAAACATCCGTTTCAGTCATGAAAAGACCTGGAAGCATTTTAACTCTGTCACAGTGATGATCAAGGGCTCTTACTTTGTCTTGCTATTCACTTCTGATGAAATTATTTTAAATCCTGGGTCATTTTGAAGCTCAGTTTCAGGAGAAGCTCTCCCATTTAGGCTTCTTGGAATTCAAAGCCATTTCCTGTATGAGTTCTTGTCTTAGTGAGTTCTTGTCTTAGTGAGACAGTGTCAGGAATTTGTGAGGAAGATGGTGAATCTGTCTTTGTTCTTAAACTGAAATCTGCTGAAGCCTGCCTACTATTTCTTTCATGTAAGTGAAGAAAAGAGAATCATAGAGAAAACCTAAAAATAAAATTATCACTAATTGTCATGCTACACTTTGTTCTCACAAGAAACTTGAACCTGCGGCAGGAAGCTTATGTAAGGATTTTCCACCCTTCCAATGAACCAGAGTGCTTTTTCTCTCCGGTTTCTCCTTGTGTGCTCTATACTCCAGTGTTACACTTTTCTAATTACTCATATACCACACCAGACCATCACCATGTCTGCCCTTCTTACTGAAATATTGTGCCTTTTAAAGAAAAGACAACACAGGTGTAACTTTTCTCATTCTGTGTTGGAGCACTGGTAACTTCCTTAATGATGATTGCTCTGACTAGTACGTAGATCTAGTAATGCTGAGTGAAAGCATGTTCATTTTCTTGTGCCTTTTGTGAGCATTGAAATGTTTTTATTTGTTTACTTTCCATTTTTGGTTATGGTGTGTCAGTGTAGGTTTTCCCTTAGTACAAACTGTCCCATCTGGTGAGTGACATTGGTATTGGAGGAGGTGGTGAGTGTGTGTGGTCAGGATATGTGGAAAAGCTCTATATGGCCCTCTTGATTTTATTGTAAAACTTAAAAAAAAACCAAAAAACTTTAAAATAAAGGGGGGCGCCGTGGTGGCTCAGTTATTAAGCATCTGCCTTTGGCTCAGGTCATGATCCTGGGGACCTGGGATAGAACCCCACATTGCGCTCCCTGCTCTGTGGGAAGCCTGCTTCTCCCTCTCTCACTCCCCATGCTTGTGTTCCCTCTCTTCCTGTGTTTCTCGCTGTCAAATAAATGAATAAAATCTTTAAATAAAAGTCTAAAAAAAGAAAAGAATAGCTGTTAAGTTTTTTAAATTCCATTTAGTTCTCATACAGCGTTATGTTAGTTTCAAGTGCACACTGTAGTGATTCACAATTTTCTACGTTACTTGTTGTTCATCATGATTCCCCATCAGCTATTTCACCTAGTCCTCCACCACCTCCTCTCTCATGACCATCAGTTTGTTTTCTATAGTTAAGAGTCTCTTTCTTGGTTTGTATCCTTTTTTCTGGGTTCATTTGTTTTGTTTTGTGAATCCCACATATGGTATTTGTCTTTCATTGACTGACAGTTTACATAGCATTATACTCTCTAGCTCCATCTAAGTTGTTGCAAAGGGCAAATTTCATTCTTTTTTTGGCTGAATAATATTCCATTGTATATGTATACCACATCTTCTTTATCCATTCATTTATGGATAGATACTTAGGCTGCTTCCATTTGACTACTGTAAATAATGATGCAGTAAACATAGCGATATATGTATCTTTTTGAATTAGTGTTTTCATATTCTTGGGGTAAAAACCCAGTGTGGAATAAGTGGATCATAGGATAGTTCTATTTTTAATTTTTGAGGATAATCCACACTGTCTTTCAGAGTGGCTGCCCCAGTCTGCAGTCCTATCAGCAATGCAAAAAGGTACTTTTTTGCTCACATCCTCACCAACACTTATTCCTTGTGTTTTTATTTAGCCATTTTGAGAGGGGTAAAGTGTTAACTTACTATAGTTTTAATTTGCCTTTCCCTCTTTTAGCCATCCAAATGTCTTCTTTGCAGAAATGTCTATTCGTGTCTTTTACCCATTTTGTCATTAGGTCACTTGGGGGATTTTCTGGTATTGAGTTGTTTCAGTTCCTTATATATTTGGGGCACTAACCCTTTATTAGATATGTCATTTGCAAATATCTACTCCCATTTGTTATGTTGTCTTTTAGTTTTGTTGGTTGATTCCCTTACTATGTAGAAGCTTTTTATTTGCTGTATAGTCTTTATAGTTTATTTTTGCTGTTGTTTCCTTTGCCTCAAGGACATTTCTAAAAAAAAAATGTTGATACAGCCATTGTCAGAGAAATTATTGTCTGTGCTCTTTTCTAGGATTTTTATGGTTTCAGGTTTCATATTTATGTACTTACACTATTCTGAGCTTATTTTTGTGTATATTTAAGTGCTCCAGTTTCATTCTTTTCTTATAGCTGTCCAGTTTCCCCAACACCATTTATTGAAGAGACAGTCTTTTTTCAATTGCATATTCTTGCCTTTTTTAAAATCAAAGATTAACAATGTAATCATGGATTTGCTTTGGGGCTTTCTGTCCTGTTCCATTGATCTGTGTGTGTGTTTCATGTCTGTACCATACTGTTTTGATCACT
>PITA01013675.1:0-56607 GCA_004023965.1 Spilogale gracilis | reverse complement strand
AGGAAGGAAGGAAGGAAGGAAGGAAGGAAGGAAGGAAGGAAGAAAGAAAGAAAGAAAGAAAGAAAGAAAGAAAGAAAGAAAGAAAGAAAGAAAGAAAGAAAGAAAGAAAGAAAGAAAGAGGCAAAGGGAATACTAGGAATAGAGTTCTGTTGTGGTAGAAAGCATACGAACTTTAAAGCCAGAGAGGCTTCGGTTGAAATGCTGACTCTGCCACTTATGAACCTTGTGACTCTTACACAATCGTATTAACCACTCTGAGCCTCAATACATTAATTTGAAAAGTAAAGATAATTTCCATCTGCTTCCTAGAATTGCTGGGAAGATTGAATGAAGTAATATTTTCAGATATACTGTGTGTGTGTGTGTGTGTGTGTGTGTACGCGTGTGCGCGTATGAATGTGTGCACACATGGGAGTGATGCAAGTGAGAAGGAGCAAAAAGATAAACAGAAATTGTCACCTACTTTTAAATTGACAGACTGATAGAGATATAGACACATAAATAAGCAGCATAAATCACAATATAAAGTGGGAATTTAGCCATCTAGAAAGCGATAATGAGTGTCTGAACTAAAGGAGAGGCAGAGGTGATATGAGAAAGGACTGGAGTCAAGAAACATCTTAGGTAAATTTAAATTACATAGACTTGAAAGTGTGATATAAAAATATTTATATAAAATTTTATTTTATATAGACAATTTAAAATAATATGACTTCCTTGGATGTAAAATACATTAATGCTTGGTTCTTTTCAAAACCATCAGGCCAAACATACTGAAGCTCTGTTTATACTCTGACCATAGGGCAGTGACACTTAAGCTGATCAGCAGAAATGCCTGCCTTCTACAGGTTGAGTATTATATGACTTCTCTGCTGTATGTGGCCTTCAGGAACCACATTCCTCCCAATAAGTGCAAGTTGCCTTGCATTTGGGGTTAATAAGACTTAATGAATGAATAAGGGGCAAATGAATGATATAAGGGAGCAGAAAAGGTAACAGGTGGCTTTTAGGTTCCCAGTTTCTATGACTTGGCATCTGGCAAAGCCAATTCATAAGATCATTTTGATCTGATTCAGAAAGAAGTGAGTTCCCTATGAAAAGTGTGCAAGGGTATATTGGACAATCGTATGCCAGAAATATTAATTCGGTTCATGTGTCTTGCTGGGTATTGGATGAGAAGATCACTAAGGCTCCCTCCAGTCCAGAGACTTGAAGATGAGGGTTTTCCCTATACTTCTGCTCAATTCCTGTAATTCTCAGTATGAACACCTTTCCTTTTGAATTGACTATGTTAACACTTCTATCTGACTGTTTAACTTTTTGTAAAAGATTTTATCTATTCATCAGAGAGAGAAAGAGCACAGAAGCAGGGGGAGAGGCAGAGGCAGAGGGAGAAGCAGGCTCTGTGCTGAGCAGGGGGCCTGATGCGGGGCTCGATCCTAGGACCTGGAGATCAGGACCTGAGCTGAACGCAGCCGCTTAACCACCTGAGCCATGCTAGTGCCCCTACTGTTTAGCTTTTGACTATGTCCCAGTGTTGCTGCCTGCGTGGGCTCCGATCTAGGGCAGATCATGGTACGTGGACAGTGCGTGGCAGCACTGGGGATAATGGTAATGTCACATCATGCTTCATAGGTGCCAAACACTATTCTAAGTGTTTTTCATACATAAACCCACTCAATCCCCTCACAGACCTTTGAGTTAGATTAACAGTGTTCTCCTCATCTCACAGATGAAGAAATGGAAGAACAGCAAGTATCTAACTTGCCCAGGTCACACAACATTGCCAGAATGCAAACCCAAAAAGTCTGTCTCTGCGATCCATGCTCTTAGGCACCATGCTATCCTGCTTTTCCAACAGGGGGACAGTTCACAGCCTTCTAGCTCGGCAGGTGCAGCGCACGATAGGCTTAGAAGTTGTTTGAGCCACTGGGACCTGGGAAATCTTTTTCCGGGGCTGCTTTCCCTGTAAGAAGTGACCCTGGCCGTACTAAAGGGTTGTAGCTCCACCAGAATTGGTGGGAGCAGGAAAGTCTCTGAGGGACTCTGCTCTTCTCTGCCTTTTCTTTTCTGTCCCTAGTCTGTGCATTTCCTGGGGTTCAGTGCTAAAAACTGCCAATATCTGCAGCTACAATACCACTCCAACTTCTCTCTTTTTTAAAAATTTTATTTATTTATTTGACAGAGAGAAACACAGCTAGAGAGGGAACACAAGCATGGGGAGTGAGAGAGGGAGAAGCAGGCTTCCCACTGAGCAGGGAGCCTGATGCGGGGTTCGATCCCCGGTCTCTGGGATCATGACCTGAGCCGAAGGCAGTTGCTCAACCAACTGAGCCACCCAGGCGCCCCTCCAACTTATCTCTTATCCTTAAGACCATATTGGTTTGACTACCTCAGAACTGAGAACATGTTGTTTACCATTGTTTCTTTCATTCAGAGGGAAATAACTCAAAGAAAGAAAAGTAACAGTCATTTTAAAACACATGTATATACACTCTCTGCTGTGAGTGTAATGATAATGACCAACCATTTAGAAAGGCCAGGTGGCTGTAATGTTCGCTGTGTGTATCAGCGGTAACATCTGTTAGGCATGTGTTCTGGGCACGCTTCTTGGTATAACATTCAGAGAAGGTATTACTTATAATTTTGGAGTTCCAAATGACAAAAATTCAACTCTGAATAGCTCAGGTAAAATTAGAGATTAATTATTCAAATTCTGCTGGATCATTTCAGGACTAGGAATATGCCGGGATCTCAGGAATAAACGGAGCAAGGTATTGCTTGGGATTCATTCTCTAGCTCATAGTCCCACTCCTCTCTACACATCTACTACATGTATCTTTTTCTTTCTTTGATTCTTTTTTCTTTTCTTTTTCTTCACTGGACCAAATTCGTTTGCTTCTTGGATCCATGTGGAAGGCAGTGTGCTTACTCTAGTATCCCCTGTGTTATTGATCTCACTGCTACAGAACAGAGAAAGAAGCAAACTTAACTTTCTGGGTCTCAAGTCCAAACCTTGGGCCAGTCAGCCGTGTCTAAGGAATAGAATCCCTGTACTGGCACAGTAACTCTTACAGTCACACTAAGGAGGAGCCAGGGAAAGGCAATTATTAGAAAACGGGGAACTAAAGAGACAGCCCCATGGGTATCTTCCACAAGAAGCCGCTGTGCCAATTAACATAGCTGGTAGTGTCCTCCATGAGATAAATTGTGCCAAGGGACTCTGTCTCATGTAGGTTGGAAGCCATAGGAACCATGCCCTGGCAACCGTGCACAGCATGTATCTCTTGGTGTTCTATAACAACAGCTAATATTTATTGCACATTTAATATCTGCAAGGGGCATTTAGGAGTCACAAAACCTCTAGAAAGTAGTAATATAGTTACTTCTATTATAAAGATGAAAAGCTCAGTTTTGGAGAAAAGAAGCAACTTGCTCAAGTTTATAAAACTAGTGAACTACAGTTTCAAAACTTGAATGTGGCTCTGTCTGGTCTTAGACCCAGCACTCTTGCCACTAAAATACTTCCTCCTTAATTCGTTATGCACCAAGCCTGATGCCAAGTAGAAAAATTCCAAACACACATTCCAGGCAATGAAAAACAAAGGAAAAAAAAAAGTAAAACAGAACCACCATTCTTGTAAATGTAATATTTCAACTTTGATTCCCCTCACCCACCCAAAATGAAGAGCTGACACCGCTCACCTTACTAGCCTCAAATGACTCCAAATGGCATTCCAGAACAGATGTACAGCAGCCTTTAGAAGAATCTAACACTGTGAATCTCTTTCACGTTGACTTTCCAGGGAGGTCATCCAAGTCCCTAAAGATCCAAGAGATAATTCTATGACATACACTGTCATTTACAGACAAAAGTCTAATAGCTGCCTCGTCCCCATGTGAAGCCATCCATGGCCCAGGAAGCATTTGCTGGATTTGGAATTCTAAGCACATTCCATGACTAAACTTGGGTTTTGTGGCTATTACTATTTGAAAGGTGAGAAAAAGGAACGCTGGAATATTTCATTCGGCCTATCAAACTCTATAGGCATAGGCACCTCTCAATTAAATAATCATACAAAAGATATGAGAAAATCCCGGGCTAAAAGGTTTCAGAGGAAAGACCCACCCTTGCCAGCCTGACTCCTCCTTATATCACAGAACCCTGTCCTCTCTCCTACAGTGATGGTTATCAGCTCACCCTCAAGTTGCCTCTTCTTGTGACTGCTTTCCCCACTAGACTTTGTCTTCTTCACTGTAGCATCTCCAGCATCTAGACAGTGTCAAGTATGTAATAACTTAGGAGATGCCTAACATGGAAGGAAGGAGGGATGGAGAGAAGGGGAAGATAGAGAGGGAAGCAGTGCCAGGGGGAGAGGGGAGAGATAAGAAGAGAGGGAGGGAGGGAGGGGACAGGAGATAGGAAGAAGGAGAGTGGAGGGAGGCTTGTGGATGAACAAAGTCTATATGTCTTAACATCAAGGCAAATTTTTGAGCAAGTCATCTATAAACCTAGATGAGTATCTGTTAATACCTGGGGATCATTAGTTCTGACAAGAAGAAGACAACCTGAGTGGCCTCTAGACTCCATCGATAAACTCTGGGCAGAGAAGAGCAGAGCCTAAAGTCACCCAAGGCTGAGTATCTGTCTCCCTCTATGAGGGTGAGAACAACCTTGACCAAAACTGTGTATATGAAAATGACTAAATCAGGAGAATGGACATTAAGCTCTCGTTATCAGCCTGGCAAGAAGATCCTCATAGTCATACCAATTAAATTTCCAACTACTGTCTTAAGAAAAACTGGAGCCTACAAAGTAGGCATTCTGACCTTCACCAGGGAAATAGTGTTAATTGCATCTTCAGGCTGTGGGGCTTCAGCAGTGTAAACTAAAAAAGTAAACAAACCCAATTTGAGGGATATGTAAATGACAAACTGAAAGAAAAATTAATATTTAGTTTCGTAAAAAACACAGCTCCCCTACTCATTATGAAAGCTGTTTTATTCTGTAACCAGAAGCAAAAATGAATTGTTGAAAACTCTTCAAAATGTGCAGATGAGAATGCCTTTACATTAATGAGGAAAGTGATGTTGATTAATAGGTAGGCCAAAAGAAGTAAGGAAGCCTTCCCAAACCCTTCCATCCTCCTCTTGGCCTGGGGACATGTAGTCTACTGCAGTCCCCAGGCACAGCAAGAACACAGTCCCCTGGGTCTGCTGCTGGCTGGAACACATGTGGTCCGATTATGCTCCTTTCAATTATGCTAACAACATGTCTAGACTTGAACAAATTGGCCCTTGGGAATTAAACTGCTTATAGAAATCCATATCCTTTCGAGCTTCCCTGAACATAATTGATCAGTACCCCTCTATTGTAGTCTACAGCCGGTCTAGGAAAATATTTTCTGAAAGTTTAGCTAAATGACAGTACTGACTTTTACCCTTAGTATTTTCTTATATTCATCACATTTCTTACATCTGCTTTGTACATTACATGCTCCCATGGCTCTATGGACAGAATTACATAATAAGTTATTTAACACAGTCTAGCAAAGCATTATGACCCCCATTTTACAGAACAGAGTCCAAGTCACAGGGAGTTGGAAATATCCTAACTAAGGAGTGAGAAGTGAAGTCTTTTTATCTCCCAGACTAGCAGTGCTTCTTCTTAGTAATGGCTCTGAACACCTATTTAGGGCAAGACATTTTATCTGACTTCACCACCTTCTGGGTCACACAAGCCCCCTAGGAATGAGAAGACCACCCTCTTTCCTAATGAATGACAAGGAAAACAGCCTCCTCTGCTGGGTCTATAGTGTGCACACTGGCTGGTCTTTATTCTTCTCCGTACAAAGAGAAGGCTTTCTGTGAATGATCAGAGACCAGACTCCATATGCTGCACTGCTCTGGCCACTGCCACCTGTGCTCGATTTCAGGCAACTTTTCAAAGACTGATGCTCTCTGTAGCTCATGAGTCACTGGTCCATGTAGGAGACAAGCAAACAAAGCCCTGGTGGCATGTGGAATTCTACTTTGGTCAAGAGCCCAGGCTTGGGAAGAGCAGGTTAACTGAAGTCTGAAGCTCATACAATTTTGAAAGCCCACTTTGGAAGAGAATTCAGAGTTGCAAGCACAAAAATTTCCTATGAAAGTAAACACTTACAAAGACAAAATACATCACAACACAAACATCATAGAAAGCTGACAAATACCATAGAATCATAAAATCAAGAAAAATAGCATCATATTTATATTAATTAAATGCCTGCCATTCTGCTTTGGTACATTTCCTACATTTTGGGCTTCTATGCCAATGATTTTATGGCATAGCTTTCAAGGCAGAGAAAGAATGACTTGTCTTTTCCTCTGCAGGTTCTCCTCCAGAGCCTACGGTGGCCCAGGGCTGTGCACAGCAAGGCAGGCTCACATGGCAGCAGAGCCTCCAGCCTCCTGTCCTACTACCAACACCAGGCAGTTCATCTCAGCAGGTGGCAGGAGAATCCCGGAAGCCACTTCTACAGCAGGACATCCAACTACAACGTCTGTCTGCAAAGTAGTAGCCATCAACTACAAAACCTCAGCTTACTGTATCCTTGAGGCTGGATCCCAAAACAGCCTGCAGCCACTCTGCCAATAACAAAGTAATAGAAATATTTAGAGAAGTGGGGGAGAAAGAAAGGTCTTAACTAATGGTTAAATAATGGTTAAAATATCTTGATTTTGCAATTTAAATTTGTAAATTAAAAAAAGGACCATTCGAACATAATGCCAAGACCCCTAAAATATCTTGAAAAGACCTGTACAAGTGTAGAATCCTAAATGTAAGCCTCATTATCTTTATCAAGCACCTCTGTGCCCAACCTCAACTCTCCCTGCCCCAGCAAGAGTGGAGAGCCAGGAAGAAGTCCAGAGGATAACTTCACCTCTAACATAATTCGGGTTACGATTCTCTAAAATACCTGGACTCTAATCACAGGTAAGGCATAAACTCTGATCCTAGTATGGTCTTGTCTGAACAGACATTCATTATACTAGGTCACCATCCATACAGCACATCTGGCATACAGCGTCAACCTGGATTCCATACCGCTTTCCCAGGACCAAGTAGATTCACTCATATCTCTTACAACCATACTTATTCAGGAGGAAGCCTAGAAGTGCATGTCCAGTATCTAAATAATTTAGCCCCAAACTTGAATCTTTGTTTGGTACCTGCATAAATAATGGAATTGCTGGTTCACGAAACTCAGCTCTAGTATTCGTCCCCAGGCTCTATATACACCGTAACATGCCAGCCCCAGTATGAACGAATGTATGAATGAGTCACACAACAAAAGAACATTCTAGTCAAACAAAGTGGAATCATTCCTTCAGGCAAGCAGAAGCACTTTCAGAGTTCTCAACATTCCCCATAGTCATATTATGAATTTTATTAAAGGCAGAGGATTTTAAATAGCTGGACATCTACTGCTATTTTGTATTCAGTTAACAAAGTGGTTCTCACCAGGAATACAAGGAATACCGCTTAGGATTGTACTTTCAAAACCTTATATATTTTATGAGTAGTATAAAAGATGTTCATGTGTAGTTTTAACTATATATGATTTTCACCTTACTCATTGATTTTTTTAACCTAAGCTACACAGATGTGAATTCACATCTGAATATTTTTGTTCATTAAATCAGGAAAGTAAATAATTTGCTCTTTAATGGATACTTATATGATAGACGCTTCAGTGCTATAACCTGGGTGTGGGGAAGAGCATAATGGAGACAGTAGTATGCAGCATCCTGATAAACTTCTCTAGACACAAAAGGAAATTGCATCTCTAATCTCCAAATCTGATTAAATGTGAAAAAGAAGGGGGTGGTGAGAAAGCTTCACATAATCTTGAGTCACTCCTGAAAGGAAGGCTTCTGAACTCTACATCACAGGGCCTGTAATTTGTATTCTACATTTCTCCTATAAATATGAACCTGCATATTACTCAGAGTGATTGCATTTGGTTATAAACACTGAAAGGACTTGAGCTTTTATTTTTTAATATCTATGTTTTTCAGATGGGAATGAAAATCAAAAATTTCAAGCTTACAAATAGCAGCTAGGAAGGGTGCAGTAAGGATCCCAGAAATCAATGTTTCTCCTGCTGTCTCGTCAAATCCCATGAAGGCAACTTCCAGAGATCATTCTCTGCCTCTAGTCACTCTCTCCCCTTTCTAACAAGTTCTAAATTCACATTTCTGTTTATTTTGATTCTGACTTCCTTGGGTTGTTCAGACATAGTTTTTTAAAATTCTCATCTGAAGTTGTTCTACTTATCTTCAATGATAGATTTCATTCATTTATTCCATCAACGATATTTATTAAGCACCTACTATGGACCAGGCATGGGATAGACAACTGTGGGAAAAAAATCTCTGTGACATCCTATTACATCGAATCATATAAAACTGATATTCTTCTGGGTCAAAATGGTCAAGTATCAACAATTTCATGTGGTTCAGCCCATATTGGGGAGACAGAAAATAAACATAATTATAAGAACCTTGATGGTATGTCAGAATTTCTTACTCAGGTTAGAGCCCTTGACACTGCCCTCTTATTACACTCACCATTTTGGATGGACTCTTGACTTTACCTCCTGTCCCAGCCTTGAAAACTGAAGCTTTATCATACCTGAAGAGGAGGAATTTGCTCAGTTCTGATGCTTATGGCTTTTAGTGTGCTGTTCCTTCTAACAGAATTGTGAAATAAACTCTCCTGAGATGGTAGGCACTTCTATAACCTATTGGTGTATAAATCTCTATGAGCCTTCTGAGATTTACAAACATCCATATACTGCCCAGAGGAAACTGTATCTGGTACCAAGAGGCATCCTGATAAAGGAAGAAAATGGAAAATATGGCTTCACACACTGACAGATATTTAGAGCCCCATGCAGTACTGAAACAGTGGGGAAAAGCTCAAAGCTGGGGACAAGTATCTCTTCCATTTATCAGTGTGCTAGTTTTGATACAGTGTTATCTACCTGAGCCTCGGTTTCCCACAGAAAAAATGAGACTCTACTCCAAGACTGTTGAGTGAGAGAACACAAAAACATAAGTAGAAAGAAGAAGTGCTGGGCACCTGGGTGGCTCAGTGGGTTAAAGCCTCTGCCTTCAGCTCAGGTCATGATGTCAGGGTCCTGGGATGGAGGACCACATTGGGCTCTCTGCTCAGCAAGGAGCTTTCCTCCTCCTCTCTCTCTGCCTACTTGTGATCTCTCTCTGTCAAATAAATAAAATCTTAAAAAAAAAAGTATGAGTTATACACCACATAATATAAGAGCTATTTTCAAAATGAGGAAACAAAATTTAAACAAGAACAAAAAACCTAATTTATCCCGGGAGTTAAAGGCAAAGTCTCCAGATGGCTAGTTAGAAGATTTCCAGGCAGTTTTGGGGAAGGGAAGATCTGTGCATCTCAGTACACATTCACTAAGAACAGCACAGAACCTGTATTTATGCACTATTGGTATTTTAGAGTTTACGATGCACCATGGCAAAGTGGGGACATGACAAATTAAAAAACAAACAAACAAACACTGGTTTGCTAACAAATAAGCTGGAGTTCATATCCTGGCTCCACCTCCTAACAGTATGAGCCTGAGCAAGTTCAAGTTCGCTCCTCATCTGTTAACAGCTGACAAAGATGTGTAAGGATTAAACACACTCAACTTCATAAAGTGTCTGCATCTATAAGGTGCTGTATAACAATAAATTCCCTACTCCATCGTACATATTATCACAGGTAGTCCTCATGCCAATCCTGTAAGTTGAACTTTTGTCTTTCTCATCTTAAAGATGAAGAGACGGGCCTGTTTGAGAAAGCATATAGGCATAAGTAGTAAAACTATGGCAAAAACCTAACTCATTTCCAGTACCAACTCAGTTATTTCCACTACACTACCCTTGCCTCCACTGTAAGAGATCAGGGCCAGCAGGGGCTAGTAGGAGTGAGGGAAGACCATTTTAAATACAGTAACCAGCTTTCACCATCCCGACGCAACTGAAAATGCACAAGCTTCCTAGAAGTGTTATCCAGATATTTAGATGATGGAGCACCTGACCCCAAAGGTATAGACTACTGGCCTGAAGTCATCTTACGTGTGGGATTTATTTGTTGCTCTCAGCACACATGTTTCTCACCAACATAGCTTGGGTTATTGCTGTATTTAACTCACCAGGTTCAAACACTATGATATTGTCAATGCACAGAACCAGCACGATCTGCCTGAGAACTAGATTATGACATACAGCTGGAGAGCTGAGTGAGGTAGTAACATGAAGGTATACAGTTGGCCCCATGGGATGGGAGCCGAATAATTTATAATGATTTAGTAAAAGTATAGAAACAAGCACATTTTCCTGATAACAGCTGCATACTAGGGCTAAAGAATGAAACTACATCTGGAAGAGCAGCTGCAATTAGAGTCAGTACCTGACTGAGTGTATGATAATCCAGTCAGTCCCCAAGATCTATCCATCTTCTGCAAAGTCAAAGAAACAAGCTGAATGAAGATCTGGTAGGAAGCACAACCCTGTCATCCCTCAGGTCCTTAATGATGGCACTAATCTCTGAACTCTCTCCAGAAATGTATTATAGTGTAAATCAGCAAGCCATATACAGTATTGTTTCTCCCTCAGCCAGAGATTACAAGGCATAAAATCAAGGGTTTTGAAAATACAAGTGGCTCCTTTCACTGATACTCCTTGCGATCCATAAGAGAAAGTTTTGCTTTATTCCCACTTTGGCCTTCTGGTCTACAAGAGCTCCCAAGGAAGGATGCTTCCAACAGAAGACACAATGCTTTACTGAAACAGGGAGCTGAGACAGCCACCGACCCGACCCCTTTGAGCTCCTCCTCGCATTAATTCAGCAGGTAAAGAAGGGAGTTACCGTAGTGACTGGGATACTGGTGTCTCCAAGGTGATACACAGTTACTACTACATATTAGAAGTAAAGAAGTGTTTATCCGTGATTTACGAGAGTTCCTAGGGCATCTCTTAGTACTTCAGGTCCTGCCATTAAAGTCAATGGAAAATTTCAACAACTCAATGCAAGCAGGTATAGCAATACCTCAGAACCTTCAGGAATAAAAGTTGGGGTCACCTCCCCTGACAAGGAACCAAAGCCAACAAAAGTACTTTGTTGAGGTAAAGGAAATGCAAATACAGTAGTGTGTAATAGAAAAAGGTAACTAAAAATACCAGCTATAACCACGTGGCCAGTTGCAGAAATAAAGATTATCATGATTTTAGTACTTCTTCATTATTTTAATATACATATGTTTCAGTACATAATAACCTACTTTTTTCTCTTCATTTCTCCAATTCCCTATTGTCTTTTCTTTCCCATTCCCCTAGTATCTAACATAAGATATGATAATGGTAGTTAAGTTTATCTCAGTACCGAAATTACAAGATATCAAAGGAAGAACATGATTCAGCAAGAAGAGGCGTATATAGTACCTTAAGTTGAATAAAAGGAATGTGTATTCACTTATGGATCAAGGATGTGTTTTCAGTTGTACCAGGGATAGATTCATTATGTTAGGCTGAAACATGGTCTCTCAATTGTATTCATTTATAAAATAAATGCCGTTATAAGATGTATATGCTAATGACACAGAGAGAGTGTGTGTCAATTCAGCTAAGCTAAAATGATGTTTCCCAGAATTGCCTTTCTTGCATAGCTTCAGGGTAGTTTGGGCTGAAGGAGAAATCTGCAAAAGATTTGGAAAGCCACATAAAGCAGTAGACAGAAGACCAGCACTGGCAGCTCATGTGGCTCATTGCTGATCTTTTGGCTCACCTGGCTGCCATGGGGCAGTGGCCAGACTCGCATAACTGCAGCTCCTACCACATCTCCCCTTGCAGCTTCTGACCCTCAAGCCAGGTGTCGGTCTAGCTCTGTGAGGAAGGTGCCAGCTTCTCCTGCAGGTTGCCTGCATCATCAACAATGTAGTACCAGAGGTAAATGAGAGACTTTGGATCCAGTGTGGATTCCAGCCGATTTTGCGGGCTCCTGGACACCCTCCTGGGTCCTCATTTGTCCTTGCTCTGCTCTACTTCATACCCATATTTTCTTCCTTACTGATTATCCTGCTGCTTCAGGCCCTAGAAATATACACAGAAGTAACAGCCTTTCATACTGTTTATTCCATAACTGCACAGTTCAAATCTCTATAACAAATCCTTTTTATGTAATTATATATATAAACTACTCCTCATGTTTCTGTTCCTCTGATTCACCCTAACTCAACAGTACACAGATGGATATGGCAGAGCCGGAACTCCCACCTAGCTCATTTCTAATACTGCCTCAGGGTACTTTCCACTAAACAACAGCTGCTTCTGACATAGTGATTCAAGGCCACGTAACTAGAGGGCGTTGGTGGTTTAAAACAGCATGCTGACCATCACCCTCCCTCTTGGGGAAATGGGAGCCATATACACTGCTTGAAGAACTTAAAGATATCAAGATGCTTGAATACCTGATGCAAAGGTTCAGATTAATGAACTGAAGTCAGCCTGCAGAAGAGGACCCTGGGAGCAAGTCCATCCCAGGGGCTAACTTCAACTTTGGCCCATTCAGCACTTTTAGTATAAATTGCTTAATAAAGACAGAAGGTATGTTGATCAAATTTTTAGATGGCACAAGGCTGGGCCAGCTAACAAATGTGCTGAGTGACAGAATCAAGAATCCAAAAGATTTGACAGGATGAATAATGAGTCACAGCTAACAAGATGAAATTTAACATCAAATTTTACCTTCCACAGCCCCACCCTGGATAGTGTAGGTACCAACACCCTCCCTACACTACAGACTTGTGCAAGGGTATCACTTGAGCTCAGTGTGGGAAGAAACATCATGTGTTATGCGAGAGAAAGAGAGAGAAAAGTCTTCTTCAACAAAATGCCCCTGAGTTCAAAAATCATCTTCAGAGATTTAGACAAACTTGGCTTAATAGCAGCCTTTATGGGGTGCCTGGGTGGCTCAGTGGATTAAAGCCTGTGCTTTCAGCTCAGGTCGTGATCTCAGGGTCCTAGGATCGAGGCCCACATCCGGCTCTCTGCTCAGCCGGGAGCCTGCTTCCTCCTCTCTCTCTGCCTGCCTCTCTGTCTACTTGTGATCTCTCTCTCTGTGTCAAATAAATAAATAAAATCTTAAAAAAAATAGCAGTCTTTATGAAAAAGACATTGAGCTCAATACCAATCACCACTGTGACTGGGTTACAGGATTCATTAGCTGCTCAGACTTCATTATTCAAAGTATGTTGTTCCAGTACAGGCTGAAGACAGACTTACAACTCTGTCCCGCTGAAAGGCACACAGCTGAGGTTAGGGACCCAATCCTGCAGGGCACACCTTCCTTACAAACCAGAATATGACTCATCATATGATGAAGATATATAATAAAGGTCACATGAAGAACATGGTAAGGAGAGTGATCGTGAGATTCGGTTCCAAATAATTTAAGAATTTTCGTACAGGGGAAAAATAGAGTCTTATTTGGACTTGTAGAATATAGATGGATAGCAACTATAGAAAGGAACACTTTAATCATTATGAAGAAGAAGAAAATAATGTTTAACTCATGTTCTGGAGCCAAACTGCTGAAATTACAGCTAACAACACACTCTCCAGCCATTTGACTTGGGCATATTACTTGATTTCTTAGCTTCAGCTTTCTCACTGATAAAATGGGAAAGACAAGAATATCCCCCTCATACATTCACTATGGGGATTAATTAAGTAAAAACAAATAGTATCTACTCACCTGAATGTTTTCAGTATTAAGTGGCATGACACCCTTATAAAATATCTACGAGAGCCACTTGGTTAGAAGTCAATAAATACTTGCCAGTCCTACCATTATTAGGAAGTACACTCTGATGCTAGAGCTATCCCCACATTGAATGCCCTGGAATACGAGGAAACAGCATCTTGTATCTGGATGTGTTTAAACTGAAACAGGGGTATCTTAGAATAGTATTTCTCAAACTTTAATAGACATGTGAATCCCCGTGACATTGTATTAAAATGTGAGTTCTGACTCAGCAGGTCTGGCTTGGGGCCTGAGTGTCTACATTTCTCACAAGCTCCTGAGCACTTCCGGGGGTGCCCTGTAGTTACCATACTCCGAGTAGAGAGACTGGAGAACTCTTTCACTGGGAGGGGAAGGAAAGGTGCTTTCCACTCAGAAACACTCACACTTTGTGATGCTACCAATCTGAGAACAATAATTATATTGAAGCTACATTATAACGGAGTAATCTAGAGCAAAGGACTTAACCTTGCACTCTGTTTTGGTATATTCTGCAAAGCACTTTTTAAGAAATGAGTACCTTTTACATCAAAATCCAAAGTCCTCAGATGGAAGCTGATCTACTCAGCAGAGGGTTTCATCTCCTAATTGGCTAAACATCTGTTCCAGTTCTGAGCACAGATTTATCTTTATCAAACACTGATTGGTCTTTGGCTCCTGCCAGCTGCTTTGTCCTGGTGTGATGGGGAACAAAGCAGGGCAGCTGTGTGATGTCAGGGAGCCTCAGGAGGAAGGCAAAGAATGGCCAGAGAGGGAGATGAAGCATGAGAGACTTTGGACTCTGAGAAATGATCTGAGAGTTTTGGAAGGGAGGGGGTGGGGGGATGCGGGAGCGGTGGTGGTTATTGAGGGCACGATTTGCATGGAGTACTGGGTGTGGGGCATAAGCAATTAATCTTAGAACACTAAAAAAATGAAATAAATCATTATTAAAAAAAAGAAAAAAAGAATGGCCAGAGAATCAGAAAAGAGAGACTCACAGGCTACTGGAAGGAGAAAAGCAACAGCAAACCTTCTTTGCTATTGATCTGGTTCTATCTGCTTCTGATACACCAGATCTTGTGCTGGGAGTACCCATTATTTTCAATTTTCACAGAGTGAGAAGCTCCAGCTTTCTAAAAGTAACACATGGAAGGAGCACTATACTGGAAACCAGGCCCCACAGTTTAGACCAGTGCTCATCCCACTAGCCCTGCCTGACTCCCATCTCCTTCTAGGACTCCTACCCCAGCAATGCTGCTTGGTCTACACATGGTTTCTTTTCATGCTTCAGTTGCCCTCTAGGGTAAGGAGGGGTGAGGAAGACTTTGAGGATACAGGCTAGAGAGCGCAGAAATTAACTTCACTCAAGTTAATTTCTTAGGATGAAACTGCTCCAAAAGATCTGAAGAGTATATCCCTATCATTCACACTGTTCCCTGTCTCTGATCTATGAATACATTAAACAGCAAAGGTTACACAAAGACCATGACCTTGACAAGTTTTCAATAGCCAAGAAGCGAGAGTCAAGCACCAATTTCCAATATCCCCCTCCCTTGAAGATCTCTTGATTCTCTCCTATCTCCTCTTTCATTCATGAACTTCTCTCATTGCAGTTAAGAGTAGAATCAAAAGGGAACATACTCACTTTTCTTTCTGTGATAATCAGGTTGGGAAAACTCAGAAGCTTTGGCTAAGAAAGGAGGGAACTTGAAAAGCCACATAGAGTTACTACAAACCCCAAAACCCTCATCTATCCAACTCTTATACACTATTACTAGTTGAGAGCTCAGACATTCTTGGTAGAGGACTAAAATTCATTAATTCATACTAACATGAAATAACTTGCACCAGTGTTTCTCCTGGGGCTAGGGTCTAGAGTGGTTTTGACTTAATTGCTAAGCCTCTTCTCCTACATGGGGGAGGTTGTCTGTTTTGGTTTCTACAATTCCTTGATCACCTATAAGTGGAATTTTCTCACCCCTGACCTCCAACATCCTGTGCAGCAGTTTATTATAAAGTGTCATCTCTGTATATGACCTGATCTCCACCCTCTACCACATTGGCTCCATTTCGCTCTTTGTAAATTTGCTGAAAATAAAAATAACAATATCAACCGCCCATGATTTATGAGAAGATGCATTATTTCTGTCCATAAATATACTTGTAGCAACAGATATATACACATCAGCAAAAAGAAAACCCCAACTACTGCTCTTGAGAGACTTCTAGGATCATGCATTTATTTGTCACTGTCACACAGCATTGATGACCAACCTCTAGCATGCAGCCAAAATCAGGAAATCAGGAGCCGCTACTCAATGGTGAGGTGGCATATGGTTCTCTGTATTTAGTTGTTTGGGTAATTTTTCACTGTTTCTATAAAAATGAAGGGATGCCATTCATTTATAAATCTACCCAGATATACATGAGTACATAGCAAAAACAACTACAGGCAGCAGGAACAGTCTGATCAGGCAACTGGCATCTTCAAAGTGATTACCTAGGATCTGAAACCCAAAAAGGGTCTTGGGGGAACTACACATTACATATCTTTGCCCTTTGCTGAGACATCTCTCCAACATTACTTTAGGTTAAAAACTACTTCCATGTTTAGGCCCATGAAGAGAAATGGTAGAGTAAACCCTTAAGCCTAGAAGTTTGTAACAGCAAATGTGTTAAGCATTTGGGACAGATTGTGTTGGCTATACAAACACAACCTCACAAGTCCTGCTACCAAATTGCAGTCCTGTGTTTATCAACTCACAACATTAGGTGTCCACAATGGTAGGCAGTCATAGGGCCAGTGTCGGAACAAGTTCCCAGAGAAGGGAGACATTCACATAGCTGAATTTAAAGAACTAAAGCTTTCCTCAGTATTTAGTCATTCCCTTTGGGTATTTTTCCTGGGAGCCTTGGTATCATTCTTCCTCTCTGAGACCAAGTCTTATAGAGTGACAGCAGGAAGGAAGACTGTATAAAATGATCTGTGTGAAATGGCCACTATCGGTTTGTTTATAGCTAAAAAGTTAGAACTAAGAGCCCTCTTAGCCATATTTGCATGCAATTTTCTGAGTTTGCTTTAATGGATATGACATTTCATTAATTCTGGTTGTGTACTCAAGCCAAAACACATGCAGTTTAGTCCCATTTACTGACAAAAAATAGAAGCTCAAAAATTCTAAGTCAGAGTAATAACCGAAGGGATGTAATTACTCATTACCCAATCAGCTACCAGGTTCAGAGGGCAAGAATGGTTTGGAGATAAATTGCAACTTTTTTGAGTGAATCTGACAGGCTGGGTTTGTAGGTATGTTTCTTTTGATTAATGACACAAGGAAGAGAAGCTTAGGAAAGGTGTTTCTACTGATTCTGCTACTTCTAGGCTGACCCTTAAATGTTTCTACCAGTTACCAAGTAAAACATAAATTATAGTGAGCAAAATGTGAATTTAAAAAAGAATACAAAAATGTTACATCTGTAACTTCTCTGCTATAATTTAAGATAAAATCAAAATAATAAGTCCCAGAATATACCAGAATGGGTTATTTGGTTACAGATCTCAACTTTCTGAGAAAATTCACTTATTTAAATAGAGAAAAAACAAATACAATTAGAGCTATTCATCATGGTCAATTACATAAGAATTCGAAAAGAGCACAGTTACTGCATGGGTTTTGACATCCTTTAATATTCTCCAATAGATTAGACTTCTGGGTATAGAGCATACATTTGCCTAGTTACTCATGAAGTGGGTCCAAAAGAACATTTCCAGGTCCCTGCTTTCCATGAGCTTCCTACTTAGAGGGTCAGAGTAAGATAACCACCACCCCCAACACACACACACACGCACACACACACACACACACACAAAGAGCATAATTTCATAATATCCAGTGAACTGACATAGTAAGGTCACAGAGTGCTGAGACAGAAAGAAATCTTTTGATCTTGAAATTGTTTCAGAGGATTTCACAAAGGGGCAAGGACTACATGGGGCCCCAAGGATGAGCTGAGATGGGTCCCAGAGAGAGAACAGCTTGAGCAGTATGATGGCAGAAATGATCATGGTTTGGGGAGGAGAATTATAACAGTCAGGTGACAGCAAGAAAATTCTTATACATAAAGATCAGATGGGGTCTCATTGTGGGGTGGAAGGATGGAAGGAAGGAGATTCTGATGTGAAGACCATTAGGTTAATGCAGAGCCATCAAAGTGTTGACTCCAGGTACTGATATCCTACATGTTTTTGTTTTGTTTTGTTTTTTCAGAAACACTGGCCCTAAGAACTCTCCATAAAGATTGGAATGAAGGAAGAATCAAGTCATAAAGATTTGTTATGTGTTTGTGATAGCTGGGAGATGATGAGAGACTGAACTAGAAGGATGGAAAAGGCAAAAAAGAAAAGGAAGCAAGAAGTAATAAAAAGGAGACTTGTCAGAATTTGGGGGACTGGATCGTTATGAGCATGGAATGCTCTTCCATCTTTTTGTGTCTTCTTCAATTTCTTTCATGAGTGTTCTGTAGTTCTTTGGGTACAGATCCTTAACTTCTTTGGTCAGGTTTATTCCTAAGAATGTTATGGTTTTGGGTGCTATAGTAAATGGAATCGATTCTCTGATTTCCCTTTCTAAATTTTGTTAGTGTATAAGAATACAACTGATTTCTGTGTGTTGATTTTGTATCCTGCCACATTTCCAAATTGTTGTATGAGTTCTAGTAGTTTGGGCATAGAGTCTTTTGCATTTTCCACATAGAGTATCATGTCATCTGCAAAGAGAGAGAGTTTGCCTTCTCCTTTGCCAATTTGAATACCTTTAATTTCTTTCTGTTGTCTGATTACTGTTGCTAGTATTTCTAACACTACGTTGAACAGTAGTGGTGAGAGTGGGCATCCTTGTCTTGTTTCTGATCTCAGAGGGAAGGATGTCAGTTTTTCCCCATTGAGAATGATATTCACTGTGGGTTTTTCATAGATAGACTTTATGAGGTTGAGGAATGTTCCCTCTATCCCTATACTTTGAAGAGTTTTAATCAGGAACAGATGTTGTATTTTGTCAAATGCCTTTTCTGCATCAATTGAGAGTACCATATGGTTCTTCTCTTTTCTCCAGAATAGAACCCATACTAGGTCACAAATCAGGGCTCAACCGATACCAGAAGATTGAGATTATTCCCTGCATATTCTCTGACCACAATGCCTCATAACTAGAACTCAACCACAACAAAAAGTTCAGAAGAAAATCAAATACTTGGAAGCTAAAACTACCCTGCTCAAGAATCTGTGGATCAACCAGGAAATCAAAGAAGAACTCAAACCCTTCATGGAAACCAATGACAATGAAGATACATCAATCCAAAACCTATGGGATACAGCAAAGGCAGTCCTAAGGGGGGAATACATAGCCATCCAAGCCTCACTCAAAACAATTGAAAAATCCCAAATACACCAACTCTCATTACACCTTAAAGAACTGGAAAATCAACAACAAATTAAACCAACCCAGGAAATAATTAAGATTATAGCAGAGATCAATGAATCAGAAACTAGAGATACAGTAGAACACATCAATGAAACTAGAAGCTGGTTCTTTGAAAGAATTAATAAGATTGATAAACCATTGGCCAAACTAATCCAAAAGAAAATAGAGAAGACCCAAATTAATAAAATTATGAATGAAAGGGGAGAGATCATGACAAACACCAAGGAAATAGAAACAATCATCAGAAATTACTATCAACAATTATATGCCAATAAGCTTAACGACCTAGAAGAGATGGATACTTTCCTAGAAACCTATAAACTTCCAAGACTGAAACAAGAATACATTGACAATTTGAATAGCCCTATATCTAGTGATGAGATTGAAGCAGTGATCAAAAACCTCCCAAAAAACAAGAGCCCAGGTACAGATGGATTCCCTGGGGAATTCTACCAAACATTCAGAGAAGAAATAACACCTACTCTCCTGAAGCTGTTTCAAAAAATAGAAACAGAAGGAAAAATTCCAGACTCTTTCTATGAAGCCAGCATTACTCTAATCCCCAAACCAGACAAAGGCCCCATCAAAAAGGAGAACTTCAGACCAATATCTCTGATGAATATGGATGCCAAGATTCTTAACAAGATCCTTGCTAACAGGATCCAATAATACATTAAAAAGATTATCCACCATGACCAGGTGGGATTTATCCCAGGGATGCAAGGGTGGTTCAACACTCGCATATCAATAGATGTGACAGAACAAATCAATATTTAATCTTAAAAAAAAAGAAAGACTGACTCTTTACCATAGGGAACAAACTGAGGGTTCCTGGAGGGATTGTGGGTGGGGTATAGGGTAACTGGGTGATAGACATCAAGGAGGGCACTTGATGTAATGAGCACTGGTTATTATATGCAACTGAAAAATCATTAAATTCTACCCTCAAAACTAATAATACACTATATGTTAATTAAATTGAATTTAAATAAAAAATTAAAAATAAATAAAATAAAAATGAAAATTTAAATGGAATGTAAATTGATAAGTTGTCCCATGAGGGATTGGGGGACTGGGTGTCCATAAAGCATCAAAAAGTTTGTTCTAGGTCATCTGCCTTATTTGATACATTTGGGTACTGAAGTCCAGATTAAGGAGTCCAGAAAACAGCTAAGTTGGGACTACGACGTAGGGCTACAGGAGCCCAGACCAGGACTTCTATGCTGTTCTAGGGAAAGAGAGAGAAAACCCAATTTCTACTCTATATTGCATCATCCATTGTTGAAAATATACTTATAAAATCAATAAAAGTACACTGGATAACTTTACCCAGCATCCAGCACCACCCCTGCCCCACTACACACACACACACACACACACACACACACACACACACAAAGGGGTCATCCTTAGTGGTTAGGGAGAAGCTGGGAGGAGAGAGCATCAGGTAAGGGCAACAGCTCTACAGTTCAAGTCTACCTCCAGTGCTAGATCAAATGAAGACAACAACTGCAGGATCCTCAGGCTGCCCCAGGCAGGAGCCATGCCTCCTCTTGTTCCCTTAACTCCAGTAGGTAGTTCTCAGCATTCAACCTCCAGGTAGCCTTTGCACATTTCACAGAAGATCCCTTCATGTACAATACCTGCTCCAGATTTCATCCCCACAAAGTATTCTCCAGAGCTCATTCTCTGGCTCTGGGAGAAGTTGCCCGAGGCCTTCTCCCACTTTAAGAAGAAAGCGAGAGTCTAATTTGATGAGAACTGTCATGAGCAGTAAAACGTTCATTAACTTTGATTGTAAACACTTTAAGTCCCAATCATTGTAATGAAAGGATAAATTGAAAAATCAAGAGTTAAGTACCCTTTTAAAATTTCATATCTTCTATATTCACCTGGTGTCTTAAACCAGACATAGTCAAATTAAACAGTACACTGACTGAACGCCCTCCCGGCTTCCATCTGACAGAACCTTACCCATATTGCAAGGCCCAGCTCAGCATCTCTGATCTTCCTCAACTGCAAGCAATCTGCCCAATTATGGCACCACAGAGTGCTTTTAGAGTATTCCTGATAATGGCACTTGTTTTGATGATATGTTTTATTCGTCCCAAGCATACTGAGTTACTTGCCAATCAGTATCATATCTTGAGCATCCCTATCATTTCAGCCCCAGAAATAGTGTTTCCTGCCCAGAAATTCTCCAAGATAATTGTAGCTGGATTGGATCAGTGGGTTAAATCTTTTTGAAAAGCCAGTGAAAATTCAGTATGAGACTTAAAGATGCATTAATTTGTTTAGCCTATATCTGAATCCCGATTATATACAGGTTTCACATTTTGACTCCCAGGTGCCCATCACAGTGACATACCCGAGGAATCCCTAAGACCAATGAAAGGTGACCTAGGTTCTACTTATGGTATGGTAGATTAGTCTGGAACCCTCAGAAAAGTGGTTCATCAGTCCAGCCTGAAAGATGCATTGCTAGAGTGATTCTTCCTGTCCTCCCTAAGAGTCACACAAATTAAATATTACTGATGATGGGCTGAAAAGAAATTTGTTTAATCCCTTTAAGTGGACAAAGCAAGAATGGACCCAGAACCTAAGCCTAGTCTTAGCCTCTCAGCCAAATCAAAAGGCATAAGTCATATAATTCTGGTTTTATTCTTACTTTGATTAGAATAGAAATTAAAAACTTTCTGTACATAGGTTGCAATGTCTTCATTTGTATAAATGATGACCCTGACTTTTCCGCCCTGAAATTACTAAGATTAATTATCTACAGTGACTAGACTGAATGGTCCCTAACAAACCAGCTTGCTTTTGTGCTGGTTTGACTAGTCCTATAAAAGTAGAGTTGTTGTGGCTTCCAGCAAAAAGTGCAGAGTAGGAGGATGCTAGACTCACCTACCATGGATACAACTAGATAACCCCATGTCAGTGTAAATAAATCAGAAAATGATGTAAAAACTGGCAGAACTCTCCACAGCTAAATGCAGACAAGAGGCCACATCAAAGAGAGCAGGCAGGGCACAGACTGGGTCAGGAGACAAACTAACCCTCAGGAATGGGACACGGCAGGCAAGGAAAGGAGAGAGGAGGAACAGGCACCCAAGACACTGGGGACCTGCACTGGGAAGGTGAGACCCTATAAAGTTCAGCTTTGAAAACCAGAGGGACTTAACTTCTCAAGTGCTTATAATCAGTGAGGCTTAAGACCTGGAAGTGTATAGATCAGAGGACACAGCTCTAGGAGAGACAGAGGGCACCAGGAAACTGAGTCTCCATCCTTAAAGAGAGCATAACAAAAATAGCACCAATGAGACACAAGTGGCAGTTTGAAAAATGCCTGGTGTATAGAGGAGGCAGATTTCTTTACTAATCTCAGAACATATGCTAAAGGGGCAGGGATCTTTGAAAGACTTCCCCAAGAATAAAAGAGCTAGTGAGTGCCATCTCCCTCCCCCCATCCTCCAGTCTAGATACACTGACACCTGCAGGAACCAGCGCAACTGCGAACAGGAGCTACAGGTCCCCTTGCACAGCAGACCTGCACAAACCTTGAGAACAATGGATGCCATGCCCCCACGTCCTCCTGCAAACCCTCCCCCTCCTTTAAGGAATCCAACCAAAGTGGTGCCAAAAGCATGGGAGTGTGCCAGCAGCCCCAATAGGAGTCAGTACCACTCCAAAGTGACTCATGCTCTGGGGACACTGGAGATAACTATACATACCGGTTTCTCTGTGACCCCAGCAGTGGGCTGGGGACAGACAACTGATCTGACTGCAGGACCTGCCCACCAACAAAAACTTCTAAGGGAACAACACAGGGAGGGTGCCCTGCAGCTCTACAACTCAACACACACACACACACACACACACACACACACACACACACACACACACACACATAAACAAACAAACAATTAAAAATAGGCAGAATGAGATACGTGGGTGGCTTAATCAGTTAGTTAAGCAGCTGCCTTTGGCTCAGGTCATGATCTCAGGGTCTAGGATTGAGATCCACGTTGGGCTCCCTGCTCAGTGGGGAGTCTGCTTCTCCCTTTCACTCTTCCTCTGTGTTCTCCCTCTCTCTCTCTCAAATGAATAAAATCTTTTTTAAAAATGGGCAGAAGACATGATCAAATAGTTCTCCAAGGAAGACAGGTGATCAAAATTTACATGAAAAAATACTCCACATCATTCATCATCAGAGAAATGAAAAACTAAACCTGTAATGAGATATCACCTAACACCCACCAGAAGGGCTAAAATCTAAAACAATAAACAAGCATTGGCAAGGATGTGAAGGAAAAGGAACCCTCACGTATTGTTGGTAGAAATGTAAACTGATGCAGCCACTGTGGAAAACAGTCTGGAGGTTCCTCAAAAAACTAAAAATACAATTACCATATGATCTAGTAATTCCACCACTTGGTATTTGCCCAAAAAATATGGTAACGCTAACTGCAAAAGTATATGAGTACATTGTTTACAATAGCCAAATTATGGAAGCAACCCAAGTGTCCATCAATAAATGAATGAAGAAGTGGTATATATAAAAATAATGGAATAATACGAGTCATAAAAAAAGAATGAGATCTTGCCATTCACAACTAGGTCTAGAGGATATAATGCTAAGTGAAATGAGTCAATCAGAGAAAGAAAAATACTATATGATTTCACTCATGTGTGCAATTTAAGAAACAAATAAAGAAAAAAAGAGATAAAAAAACCAACTCTTAACTGTAGAGAACAAACTAGTGATTACCAGAAGGGAGATGGGTGGGTCAATGATAAGGGAATTAAGAGTACACATTCTGTGATGAATACTGAGTAATGCACAGAACTGCTGAGTCATTCTGTTTTACACCTGAATCTAATAAAACACTATATATAAGTTATACTGGAAGAAAATAATTATGGCTGTTGAACCTTATCAGAATGATAGTTATGCTACTTAAGAAAAAGGTCTGATGGTTTTGTGATGTGTTGACATAAGCAGACAAAACTACATTTCCCAGAATCTTCAGGAGATTCCCTAAGGAGGGTAGAAGGGAGACAGCAGTCTTTTTATAGCATACATAGAATTTTACTGATGTGGAAATTCACCTCCAATGTGAAGCAGCATGTAATAAATCCATAGACCAATGAAGATAAATGGATAGAGAGAGAGGAGAGAGATCTACTTCTGGTTCCACTGATATTCCGCTTAAACCTTGGCTGACACAGAAGCTTTCTTCAAAATCTCATGCTCATGATGACCACATGGAACTGTATATGGGTATACATGGTGTTGGTTCTCTTTTTTACACAACATTCAAATGAAAATGTGCTATCAGAGAAAGAAAAAATTTTTTGAAATTCAACCTTATGGGTTGACAATGAAATTCTATTCTACTGATGGACTGTGCAGTCAGTTCTGGATTCAAGCCATGGTTGTGGAATGATGTTAATCCATGTAACTTTTTAATCCGTCCCACTTAATTTCTAGTGTTCAGTTTTCTCATCAGTGAAACAGAGGTAATAGTTTACTGACTTATAGAGCTAAAATGAAGATTAGTGCCACACTGTATATAAGGTTTCAAATGCACTGCCAAGAAGAATAGGAGTTTTCTGACCTTCCTTTCCCATCTTTAAAGTCCCATTAATTGTTCCATTCGCTGCTTAAAGCCATCCCCAACAAATAGAGTCTCTATTGGTCTCCTTCCTCCTTTCCTTCTGTTTCACAGTACTACTGATGCTAACATTTCCTTATTGAATATGCTACCTGCCTTATCAACTAGATTTTATGTTTCCAGATGAGGAAGCAATTGCTATGGTTCCATGTTAATAAAAGAAGAATTGCATTTGCTTAGCACTTCACCTCTTACCATACACTAAGACATATATTTCCTCATTGGATTTCCCCACAGTGAGCACCATTAACACTCATGGCACAATAAAATGGTCACAGTCTGTAATCAACTTGCACTTTCAAAATCATTAATTTTATTCCATTGCTTATAGTTAGGTACAATTTGAATGGCCATGAACAAGGGAAAGCTATTAACAGATGGTCTTGTTATTTAAAAAGAGATATAGGTGGGTGCCTGAATGGCTCAGTCATTAAGCATCTGCCTTCAGTTCAGGTCATGATCCCAGAGTTCCGAGACCAAGCCCCGCATCAGGCTCCCTGCTCTGCGGGAAGCCTGCTTCACCCTCTCTCACTCCCCCTGCTTGTGTTCCCTCTCTAGCTGTGTTTCTGTCTGTCAAATAAATAAATAAAATCTTTTAAAAAGAGAGAGAGAGAGATTCAGTCCATACCTAATTTGATGCACAGAAACTAGCATTCATCCAGATTTGCGAAGGAAACGAAAAACAAAAGGGTGTGGTTGAGAACACCTAGTGGAAGGATACTACTGAGTTGTCATGAGACCCACACCTATTTTAGGAAGAATTCTGAAGAACTGCAGAGTGGAATGTTGTCTTCTACTAGCTACACCATCAGTCCACCTGCTAAACCAGCATTTGTCACCAACTACTAAAACAAGCACAGACGTTTAAATAAAAGCAATATTTTCATTCTAAGGCAGAGATGCTACCTTGGCGGGGGGGGGGGGTTTCCTTTAAAATGCCCAAAATGCAAAGACTTACTCTGAGTTTTAATATTCATTGATATATGTACTCTATTTAAACAAATCCTATGAAAATAATTTGAATTTTAGTAATCACAAATTTATCAACATTCATTTTAAAAGTCATAGTATGTGGATGTACAAGATATTTTCTTTCCATCTATGGAAAATGCCAGAAGGGCATATGGATTTACAGACTCCTTGCTAAATTTCCTATGTCCTTTTGGGGTCCTCAGCACCCTCGCTGGAAACCAGTGCTCCAACGCAAATTACCCTGACCTGAGGTGACTAAAAGGGAATGACAGGAAATATATTTTTTAAGCCACTTAGACGTGTTCACGTCAAAGGCCACTGAAAATGGATTAACCCTGGGTTTGAAAGAATTGTTTGTCAGGGATCAAGAATTGATTTTAAGACTGAAACATAAAGTGGGGCTCAACGGGCAATTCTCTCTGCATGTAGGTATAAAGTGTAACATAACCAAGAGATCTGAACTAAGTGTACATCTTATTTAACATGCTATGAAAGGTAACGAAAAAAGAAATTTAGTGAGACATCATGCTTCAATTGACTAAATGTCTTTTGGTGTTAAAGCCAACTTGATAAGAAAAATAATATTCAGAGGCTGCAGGAGTAGACAGAGCGTGGACAGTTAAATCTAGTGTGAAAAAATTAGGTAAAACAATTGGAGAAATTATCAAAATTTGCTTTAAAGGGTGGTGACTCTTAAACATCAGTTATGTCTCATAATAAAAGCCTGGGAGTTTCTAAAAAATATTTCCTAAAATCCACTAGCCCTACAGACAGCTCTAGGAAAAATGGTTGATTAAATGTTGGACACTGTCATACAAGGGCCTGGAATCCAGGCAGAAAACAGACACCTGCCCAGTGTGAAATGTCTGAGGCAGTCACACCTAGATACTGTGGTGTTTGTTGTTACCACATTCAGAAACTCAAAATTCTAAAACAGATCTGGTCAGTAAAAGGAGCCTGAAAGTTTCAGTTGGGCAGAAAAATTCATATACACTAGGCACTGCTCTCACTAGTATTATATATATCCATGGTTTCACTATCATGATTTGTATGAACACATGTGAAATGAATATCTAACCAAGGATGTATTCATCAAAGGGGGGCTAAACCCCCTTAAAAATGATCTGCATTTGGGTGTTCCTCTTCAACATGCGGGACTAGTTTTTATCCCCTGAAGAAAACTAGACCTCAAATAAAGAAGGTAGGTCTCAATTCTCGAAGAAATATCTGCATTGGGAAGATTATTTATAATTCCTCTGAGTCTTAACTTTCTCTTTGACAAACACCCTTCATTAAGCTTTTGTTTCCATGGGAAGTACTGTGTGTCTCAAGGCAGACAGAAAACAAGGCTTATTCAGATATGGAAAACAATGTGTATTCAAATTCCCATTGAATATAATCAAGAGGCCTTGTTTCACATTTCATAGTGATGATTCTGAACCAACTATAAGATATTTGGGACGTCTTCTTAAACCTACTTAAGACATGTGTGATCTGGGGAGAGCTCATTAGATTACCCAACTTGACCTCTCAACTTTGAGATCTCAGGGAGTACTCAGGCATAACTCAATTAAGTTCTTGTTAATGGCTGCTGTTCTCTGGCCCCATATACTCACTGAGAATGTAACACTGGATGCTAGTGGCAAGTGTGGCTGTCCAAATCACACAGCATGGAAAAAAAAAATGCATTACCTGACAAAAAGCTGGGAGCTGGTATAATTTACCTCTCGTTTGTGTATTCAGAACCATTTCAAGAATTAGAAAGCTTATTTTTTAAAGATTTTATTTATTCATTTGAGAAAAAGAGAACAGAAATGGGGAGTGGAGACAGAGGGAGAGAAGCAGATTCCCTGCTGAGCAGGGAGCCCTATGCAGAGCTCAATCTCAAGCCCCTGGGATCATGACCTGCCTGAAGGCAGACACTTAACAGACTGAACCACCCAGATGCCTCAAGGATTAGAAAGTTTGGAGAAAAAGTAGGGTAAAGGGAGGTGACACCACACAATTACACATAAACTTTGTATCTCTATTCCTGTGAACACAAAGGCTAATTATAGAGATTTCTGAAAGCCCCCAGAGCAATTTGAAATCTAAAAGTATTATCATCTATTTCTCTAATCATTTTCACCAGCATTAGCTATCTGTCACTCAAATGTAAAGTTCAGGGCCAGAGGCCACCAAGGGAAGAATATGCTATCTCGGCTATGTTCAGAAGAGATGCAGGGCGCCTGGGTGGCTCAGTGGGTTTGCTCAGGTCGTGATCTCAGGGTCCTGGGATCGAGGCCCCACATCGGGCTCTCTGCTCAGTGGGGAGCCTGCTTCCTCCTCTCTCTCTCTGCCTGCCTCTCTGCCTACTTGTGATCTCTCTCTGTCAAATAAAGAAATAAAATCTTAAAAAAAAAAAAGAGAAGCTTCATGAGCCTTACTGAAACCTGTATTTTCTTTTCCACAGAGCTTACAGGAAAAAATATGGCAAATTATGGCAACAAGCACACTTGCCGTATTAAATGGTTTCAAGGTCATGTAATCTTGAAGGAAAAAGAGGTCAATAAAGTATGGCCAGAAATAGCAGAGGATGGACAACGGGTGCAGTCTTCTCTGTTCTGCGTTGGTAGTGGTAAAAAGAGCTAGAAATGTGTATTATTGAGGGTCTCAGAGTATAATTGATGACACATGCAAATTGAGTAATTAAAGGAACAATTAATAAAGGAACCATATGCAAGAGTGCTGGCAGAATATAGGGAAAATGCACAGGATGGTGCTGGGGCTAGTATATTGGGACTAAAGAGAATGAGTCTTCCCTCCCTTAGGCCTGACACAGCAAGGGAAACAAACAGGCTCCATAACCTGAAGAAAGGGGCCATGTGGAGAAAAATGTCAGAAAGGAGCTGTGACCTTTCCTCTTAACACCAACCAAATCTAAGATGATGCTACAAGTCAGAAGCTTACTCACTCACACCACATAATTTCCTTCCTCCTGCAGAGCTCCTTACAAGGTCCCCCACTGGCTGACCCCAACCCCAAACTAAAGAGTATGGGAACCAGGGGAGCAGTCCATACACACCATTCTCCAGGAGCACAAAGTAGGAGCAAAGATGGTAGAGAATGAATTTAATTGGAGAATTAAATGGAAGATATTCAACTTGGAAACTAGGGAAGGCCCATTTCTTAAAAATCCTCAGATAATCATATTCTTTATATGGTTATGATGACAACTGAGATTTATGTGAAAGCAGTATGCATGTGTTAGTTCATTTAATTAAAAAAAATTTTTAAGCTCAGCTGGTTGTCACTTTCTCCCTAGATAATTCCTTCCCTGAAGTAGCTCAGAAACCTCAATGCATGGGACCATGGGACCACATATTTATCAGGCAGAGGAACCGCAGCTAGGAATCAGAAGTGAGCATCACATCACCAGGAATGCCTGCAGGAAATCTGTGTGCAACAGCCATTGTCCAAAGCATCAAATCTAATGTTGCTCTGTAGAGGAGTGGTGGCTTAAAACCTCCAAACATCTGCTGCCACTGTGGAGAATGTATTTGTTCATGTTAGCTTAAAAAAGCCATTCTAGACCAATCATTTTTCTCACTGCTTTAAACGGTATATTCTAAGCCACAAAGCTCCAGAGAGCAGTGACAGGTTGGTTAGCCATGTTGTGGGAGCTTGGATTCTGTGTAGGACTCAAGAGTGGTGAGCAGGCACCAAATGCACTGCACTGTTGCAAAGTGAATACCAGAGCTAGATTGTAGATCCCTAGCAATGGAATCTTTATAGTTTATAATGAGGGCTGGAATATAGTGCTGGTCGCCTTCAGCTCCATGCACCTTGCCTAGGATACCTCAAAGAAAGCCAGAATGACAACTGATGCTGACCTCCAGAGCATGATCAGAGGCAAAGCAGCAGATTGCACTTCTGATGTAATCTCTACAGGAAGATCTTGAAATGACTTAACTAAAATTATGCAGGAAGTAGTTAAAGAAATCAGCCACATGAACTCCAGATGGCCTTTATATTCCCTTACTTCATGAACACATTTTGGGCCCCTGTCAGGGGCCATGAATGGCACCTACTATGACCAGAGATGTGGATTATACATCTTATCCACAGTACAACTGGTGAAATCAACTCTGAGGGACATAATATACATTTCTCCCCCAAAACTCTGGGCCATATCTGTGCCTACGTTTGGAATTTTAATGACCTGCATACTCACTGAGTTACAGAATATCATAAATTTCTTTTCAAATGAGAAAGATCATTATTCTTAAAACCAAATATTCAGTTCTGAAATTAGACTTCCTTGACAATTTAGATAGATTTTTTCATTGCTTTATACTTTGTTTTCATGAAAAACTTTCTAACCCAATCTCCAGAGATTCCAAGCTTTTACCATATTGCCCCCCAAATTATTAACATTTTAATCTTGCTTTAATTAACTCTTGCTCCAATGGGATAAAACTGACAGAATCTTCATTTGCAAACCAGAAGCTGAAGATCTAGCATACTCGATTAGCAGCTCAGAACAACTGTGGAGAGCAAGGCAAACCTCCAAGCACATGCAAGCACAGTGGGAGGGGACACATGAAAACTGTCAGTTCTCCTGCCACGTGTCCATACCACCACCTCCCAAAGCCCTCTTCTCCACCATTCCATGTCCCCCAAATCTGAAATCAGGAGACTTTCTCCTAATGGGGAAAGACCATCAGGATGTTATCTATCATTCAGATGCTGATGAGTCTAACACAGTTCTTCAAAAATGCAGAGTATTAACAGAATTGACACTCCAGTCGCAACTGAACTTTCAGGATACCAAGTATTTTTGTGTCCCACTTCACCAGGTTTCCCCTCTTAGTCTCCTTTGCTAGTTCCTCCATTTTCCCTAGAGTTGTAAATGCTTAATGCCTATGTGTCTTAGAGTTCATTCCTTTGCTTCTTCATCTTTTGCCTATTTATAATCCCTACCTTGGTGATTTCATTAGTCTTTGTCTTCAGATAGCATCCTTTCTTTTAAAAGATTTATTTTTATTTATTTGAGAGCAAGAGAGAGAGAGAGAGAAGAGGAGAGGGGCAGAGGAAGAGGGAGAGAGAGTCGTAGGCAGACTCTGTGTTGAGCACAGAGCCCAATACAGGGGCTCAATCTCACAGCCCTGAGCTCATGACCTAAGCTGAAACCAAGTTATCCCGAGTTGATCACTTAACCAACTGCACCACCAATGCACCCCTCAAACAGCATCTTAACGTAAATGACTCCCAAAACTGCACCTGAGCCTAGACAGTTCTCCTGAACGTCAGACTCATATATGAGACTGTCTACTCAATGAGTACACTTAGATACCTAATAAACATTTCAGCATGATACATGTGTGAAACTGAACTTTGGACCTCCCCTTTCCCCATCTTGCTCCACCCCTGGTCTTCCCCATCTGAGTTAACCCTTATGGCTTCTCAGGTCTAAAAACACTGGAGTCTTTCACTTTCTCTCAATTTAAATTATATATACAGCTCTGGCTGCAAAATACGTCTAGAATCTGACCACTTAATAAATTCACTGCTACCAAGTTGTACAAACCATCATTATCTCTTGCCTGGATTTTCACACTCATCTCCTAAATGGTTTCTCTCCATCCTACCTTGTCCCTCTGCTATCTATTCCTCAAATAGCAATGAACCTGATATTTTTTAGTATAGTTGACACCCAATGTTACATTAGTTTCAGGTGTACAACATAGTGATTCGACAAGTTTATACATTATGTTATGTTCTCCACAAATGTAGCTACTACCATCTGTCACCATACACTGCTTGCAGTATCACTGACTATATTCCTTATTTTGTGCTGTTTGTTTCCATGACGTATTTATTCCATAACTCAGAGGCCTGTATCTCCTACTGCCTTTTATCTATTTTTTGCAAATTCCCTACTAACCCCTTTGGCAATAATTAGTTTATCCTCTGTATTTATCCATCTAATTCTGCTTTTTGTTTGTTCATGTATTTCTTTTAGATTATATATATAAGTGAATTCATAAGGTATTTGTCTTTCTTACTCAAACTTATGTCACTTAGCATAATACCCTCTAGGTCCAGCCACATTGTCTCAAATGGCATGATCTCATCCTTTCTTTGGCTGTTTAACATTTCATTGTGTAGATACCCTATATCTTTATCCATTCGCCTATTGATGGATACTTAGGTTGCTTCCATACCTTGTCTATTGTAAATAATGCTGAAATAAACATAGGAGTGCTTATGTTTTCATTTTCCTTAGATAAATACCACTAGTGAAGTTATTAGATCATACAGTATTTCTACTTCTAATTTTTTTTAGCAATCTCTATACTGTTTTTCCTAGATATGTCTTTTAAGGTAAGGTAAACAAGAGCAAAAATAAACAATTGAAATTACATAAAAATAAAATGCTTTTACAAAGTGAAGGAAACTATCTTCAAAACAAAAAAGCAACTTAATGAATAGCAGAAGAAATCTGCAAATGATACATCTGATACATCCGATAAGGGGTTAATATCTAAAACATATAAAGAACATAGCCATAAAAACAATGAGATCCTGCCATTTGTGACAATAGGGGAAGGCCTAGAGGGTATTATGCTAAGTGAAATAAGTCAGAGAAAGAGAGATATCATAGGATTTCACGTATATGTGAATCTAAAAAAACAAAATGAATAAACAAAAAATAAAAACAGACTCATAAATACAGAGAACTGATAGTTGCCAGAGGGGAGGTAGCTGGGGTGGGGTGGGGGAGGACTGATATAAGTGAAGGAGATTAAGAGTTGTACAAACTTTAAGCTCTAAAAGTAAGTCACAGAGATGAGAAATAGAGCATAGGGAATATAGGTGATAATATTGCAATAGCATTGTATGGTGACAGATGGTAACTATACTTATGGTGGTGAGTATTGAGTAATGCATAAAATTACTATGAATTATTGAATCACTATGTTGTATACCTGAAACTAATATAACATTGTATGCCAGCTATACATCAATAATAAAAATAGTAAGAAAAAGAAAATCCTAAAACACCCACAAAAATTTTTTCTAGAGCTAAAGAAGGAGTTAAATCTTATTTCTAAACAATAACAATGAAGGATCCAGAACTGAAATTAGGAAAATAATTTCAATTATGGTAGTATAAACAAGAATAAAATATTTAGAACTAAATTTGAGTTTAAAGCTGCACATAAAAAACTAAAAGGTGTCATTATAAGAAATTAAAGGAGATCTAAGTAAATGGAAAGATACCCTATGTTCATGGAACAGAAGACACTATTGTTAAGTACAGCAATAATCCATAAATTGATGTAGAGATTTGATCCAATCAAAATTCAAGCTGCCCTTTTTTCAGAAATTAGCAACCTTATCTTAAAATTCATACAGATACACAAGGAATCCAGAAGAGCCAAAATAATGTAGGAAAGAAGAACATTTCCCAATTTTAAAATTTATTACAAAACTATAGTAATCAGAGGCACCTGGGTGGCTTAGTTGGTTAAGTGTCTGCCTTCAGCTTGGGTCATGATCCCAGGGTCCTGGGTTGGAGCCCCACATCAGGATCCCTTTTCAGGGGATCCTGCCTCTCCCTTTCCCTCTGCTACTCTCCCTGCTTGTGGGTTCTCTCTCTCTCTCTTTCTCTCTCTCTCTCTCTCTCTCTCTCTCTCTCTCTAATAAATAAATAAAATCTTTTTTAAAAAAGCTACAGTAATCAAAACAGTGTAGTACTGGCACAAGGACAGACATATAGATCGATAGAAGGGAATTGTGAGCCTAGAAATAAACCCATGTATCTATTGCCAACAGATTTTCAATAAGAGTCCCAAGACAAATGGTGAAAGAACAGTCTTTCATCAAATGTGCCAGAACAACAGGATACCTACATGCACAAAAATTAACTTGAAATTAATCAAAAATATAAATATAAAGAAAATGGAAGTCTAAATCTTCATGATCTTGAATTAAAAAATGGCTACTTAGATATAATACCAAAAGCAAAGCAACAAAAGAAAAAAATACAAAACTGTACTTAAAATTAAAATATTTGTGCATTCAAAAGACACAATCATGAAAGTGAAAATACAACCCTCAGAATGGGAGAAAATATTCATAAGACATTGTATCTGATAAGAGTCTAGTATCTAAAATATATAAGGAACTCTTACAGCTTAACAGTAAAAACACACATTGTGAAAAGAAAAACTACATTATTTTTTTAATGGGCAAAGGATTTGAAAAGCCCTTTCTCCAAAGATATACAAATAGCTGACAAGCACAGGAAAAGATACTGGTCACCATTACTAGTCATTAAGGAAATGCAAGTCAAAACCACAATAAGATGCCATTAGGATGGCTATAATAAAATACACAATAACAAGTGCTGTTGAGAATATGGAGAAATTGGAACCCTCATGCATTGCTGCTGGGAATGGAAGATGGCGCAGCTGCTTTTCAAAACAGTTTGACAGTTCCACAAAAAAGTTAAACAGAGAGATACCATTTGACTCAGCAATTCCACAACTAGGTATACTCAAGAAAACTGAAAACATGTCCATACATGTACATCAGTACACTGGACTATCATATAGCCCTCAAAAAACTTAATGTATGAAAGCTTAATGAATCTTGAAAGAATTATAAAAAGCCAGATACAATAGGGAACACTCTGTATGATTCCATTAATATGAAATGTCCAGAATAGGCAAGTCCACAGAAATATAGAATGTTTATTAGTGGTTTCAAGGAGTTGGAGAAAAGGGGGGATGGGTAGTGACTGTTCATAGCTGCAGGGAATTTTTTTTTAATCTTATTTATTTATTTGAGAGAGAAAGAACAAGGAAGAGATCACGAGCAGAGGGGAAGGGTAGAGGGAAAAGCAGACTCCCCCCTGAACAGGAAGTCTGATGCAGGGCTTGATCCCAGGACCTGAGATCCTGACCTGAGCTGAAGCCAAATACTTAACAACAGAGCCACTCAGGCACCCCAGGTGCAGGGATTTTTAAGGGGATGATGAAAATGTTCTGGAATTAGATAGATAGTGATGATGAATTATATACTTTAAAAGGGTGAATTTTATGGCATATGAAAATCCTGATTAAAATTATATGATAAAAATATAAAATGTATCAGTAAAATGATGACATTCCTTTACCTTAGTATACCTACTCCTTAAAGTGCTTATGTTTCTTTTTTCTGCGTCACTTATCGCCTTCTAACATATTATATAAGTTACTTAAAACCCTATTAAAAATAGTATTTCTCTCCATTGCAGATAGAAAATAATCTGTATAAGCACGTGGATTTTTATGTTTCTTTTACTGCGTACTCAGTGCCTAGAACAATGCCTGACATATGAGACACTCAGAAATATTTAATGAAGGAGTAAGTAGGCTGAACGTTATTAAGGCCTTAAAAAAAAATACTTGGCTTCACTCAAATGAGAAATAAAATGATCATGTCCCTTCAGAAAAACAGGAAAACCTCAGTTACAGAAACATGTTAGATGGGCTCTTAAAGAGTTCTTCACTATTGAGGGCAAGTATTGCAGGGAGCACTGGGTGTGGGGCATAAACAATGAGTCTTGTAACACTGAAAAAATTTTAAAAATTTTTTTAAAAGTTAAAATGACAAAAACAAAAACAAAAAAGAGTTCTTCATGTTTTTTATTTCTCCTTTTATTTGGGGAATGCTGAGAAATCCAGGTACACTGTCCACTTTCCCTGAATATACAGATCTCAACAAACAGGTAAGTGAATACTTAATCTGCTCTTTGGTCTGCCATATGCTAAGTGCTAGGGATGCAGAGAGAAATTCCAGTGGTCATTCTGACTTAAAGTGCCAGGCCAGATTGTTTTCTCAGCTTCAAAGGTTCTTTCCACCTCCCTGTCTTATCCACTCTCCCATGCTTAGACCCATTGCTACCTTTTCCAAGAAGTCTTCCCAGCTATACAAGTCCACAGTGATTTCCCTCTTCTCTGAAGACCAAGCAATACTAATGTGACTAACAGCACCTCTCATCAAGACATGTGTGTGTGTGTGTGTATGTGTGCATGTGCCCATGACTCTCCATTGTTTAATGACCCTCCCCCTACAGTAACTAGCAGGGAGCTGACATACAGTAGGCCCCTAACTGATATGGATGGGTGAAAATGTAGTTGAAGATGGTGATTTGTAAGTTTTGTGTTCAGACAATGTTGGAAATCAGTCTTTTGACAGCAAAAGAAAAACGAAAAAAGAAAAGAAAAAGAAGAATCTCCATGGTCTGCATAAAAGTGTGACTATTACAGGTGGCCCAATTCCCAGTTACTTTGTTCCTGACACCAGAGACCTGTTTTTCAATCAAAATCACAGCAGCTGTGAAGCTGTAAGGCTGGGCTGGCACATGGGTCAGAGGTTCCCCATTAGTGCTGGCAGATTTTTCATAATCAAGACACTTCTGAAATGCTGAACCCTACTCAGTGCCAAAGGTTAACGATTCAGTGTGCAGGGACTGAAGCACAAAGCAGAGCAGCAGACAGCTCAGAGAGAGATGCCACCAGTGGACCTGCTCTCCATGCTTTCGTTACATTCTTGAATCTATTGGACATTTGCCTTCTTGCTGAGAAGCCATTCAGCAGAGAACATTCATTAAGCAGACTGCATTAATCCTGTTTTTCTAACCCTGGTTCATGTTTACGCATTTGACAGCCAACATTTTCGAGCGGTCCCTCTACCCACCATTGAGTCTAGTTATGCACAAGCAAAGAGAACTAGAAAGGGAAGGGGTCACCTATGGAGTTCAGTGTACACAGGCAATCTGGATAATTCTGCATGACAATTACAACTTGCTTTCAGTTGCAAAACATTAGTAGTATATGAGAGACTTCTTCATTCTACTTCATTCCTACTAGCAGGTTGTTTCATGAATACAGAACCAAATAAGCTAAATTTAATTTTTATGAAAGTCTGCTAGCATTCCATAAGAAAAGTGGTAACCTGTAGTGTCAGAGATGGAGATACTGGTTTTAAACAACAAACTTATCTGTAACCGGTTAGATTTTCACATCTTCTTTTTTTTTGTTCCCATTCAAGGAACATTACTGAGGACCTTTTATAGGTCACTCCCAACTCCTCTTGGATATCTTGCTATTGTCTCAAAGGCAACATATTCCAAAGAGAACTGGCCAATATCCTCCTTCCTCCACCCAATCATTCCTGGTCTTCTATATTTTCCCATACCTGTAAATAACTCTATATTTTAGTTTAAAAGCCTCCGTTTCCTTCATCCAGCATACCAGACTTTTAAGTCTAATAAAAGTCTGATAGCTTTTCTTATAATGTATTAGGGTTCCCTAGAGAAACAGGAGCAATAGAATGTGTGTTTTTGTGTGTGTTGGTGGGGAGGGGGAGATTATAAGGAACTGGGTCATGCAATTATGGAGACTGACAAGTCCAAACATCTGCAGAGATGTGACATCAGTTTGAGTCCAAAGGCTAGAGAGGCTGTAGAATCAGGAAGAGCCAATGTCCTACTTGGGAAGGCAGGAGAATTGTTTCTAATCAGGGAGGGTCAGCTTTTTGTTCTATTCAGGCCTTCAGTCTACTGATTTTATACAAGATCCCTTTTATTTGTGTTTTGTGGTTTTGTTATAGATATCCTGATTTCTTTATTTGCTAATGTGAATGACATCATCTTCTGTTATTCTTCCTAACTGGTTAATGTTAAAATATGGGAAAAGTAGCACTTTTAAAATCTTTGCTTATATCTTAACAACTGGCTAATATTGGTTATATATTAGGTTTACAAGGCAAAGTTTGAATCATCATAAAATGTAATATTGCTAATCTGTTTCACTAGTTCTGCTTGTAGTTTTTTGTTTTGCCTTAATCCATTAGTTAAAAGTTTCAGAACAAAATTTTAATAATAATGAACATGCTTGTCATGTTCCTGTTTTACAGAAAATGCATTGGGGTGCCTGGGTAGCTCAGTTGGTTAAATATCTCTCTGCCTTGGGAGAGTGTCTTGGGAATCAAGCTCAGCAGGAAGCCTGCCTCTCACTCTCCTCCTGCCTACCCGCCTCATTTGTACTTTCTCTTATTCTCTCAAATAAATAAACAAATTCTTAAAAAAAATAACTATTAAAATAAATGCATCGAGTGTTCGATCCCTGGATATGCTAGTAAAGATCTGTTTGCTACATGTTGTTTGAAAAGTCCATTGTTCCCTAATTGTCTCATTTGCTTAAGAATCTCAGCACTGGAAATTTGTGCAATTATTAAACAAAAAGAATGATTTGTCCTCATAGTTGCTGTGGGAATTTTCCTTTCACATTTTAAGCTTACTGGCTTATTAGCGTACATAGCCTCTAGTTCACTGGTTCTTAATCCTAGCAGTACATTGGATTCATTGGGGAACTTTTAAAGTTGCTGATCCCTAGGACCTCTGCCTATTGAATTAATTGAAAATCTCAAGAGGGAGGGGTTTAGACCTCAGTTTTGTTTTGTTTTGTTTTGTTTTTTTCCCAAAGCTCTCCAGGTGATTCTAATATGTAGGTAGGGTTGCAATCCACTGACATTAATTTTCAGACTTAACTGAACATAAAAGGCAACCAGGGAACCTGTGAAAAACACAAGTTCTCAAGACCCAACATACTCCCCTTCCCAGAGATTCTGATTGGGCATGTCTTGGTTAAGGGTACATTATCTGTATTAAGAAGTACTTTGAGAAACACTGTTTTGATTATCACCTTTCTAGGGTAGACACTGGACTGCTAAATGATAATGTTTCTACCTCCTGCCTAAAGGAAAATATATTCATGAAAAATCTGAAATGATGGATTGCAACCCTAACTACATATCAGATGCATCTAGAGAACTTGGGGGAAAAAAAAATGCTGCCTCCTAAGCCCCCACTGCCACTCTCATTTAACATCAGAAAATTCCAGCTCCCAAAGTCCCTCTCTTTGATATGATCCCCTCCTCTAACTTTGCTGGTTATAGAGCTCCTTCCTTGGTCTGGTCTGAGGACTAAACCATATAATAAAATTGATATTTGTATGCTATGAGCAGATGGAGAAGAAGAGGCACTAATCAGGAGAAATAAACCATTTTTAGTCCTTTAGAAAGAAGTTTTGCTATGGGTTTTCCATTTGGTGCAATCCTCCCCCTCGTATGTGTCTCCTAACCTTACTTCTGGCTACAGGTGTGCCATCTGTCCTACCAGTGGTAAAATCACCAGCTCCGGTTGTTTCAGGTATATATACCTTCCCTTAATTAATGCAAATCCATCCCAGATGTCATCATAGGACTTTTTTGGCTATTGGGTTTTTTTCAATGTTTTCTCAGAAGATATGGATATTTTAGCAAGGCACCCCGTGCCAAGTCACTGATTTTTGCCCAACATTATCTTAACAGTAAATCACAGTTCATGTTTGTAACAAACATTTATTGAGGGCTACTATGTGCCAGATACTGTGTTGTCTCATTGTAAAAGTTATTTCTCACCAATGAGTTCTGTATTTTTCCTGATGGGTAAATTAGAAAGCCAGGACTCAGACCAAGATCTATTTAGATACAATTGTCACATGTCTCTATAGCTTAGGGCACACTATACACATGGGCTAGGGTCCCTCATCCTGTGGTTCAACTGCACAAGGAAAATCTTACCTGCCTGCTGCGCTAAATGGAGCGAGGAGGAAACCTATCAGAGCAATTCAGACAAAGTGGAATTTGTTTTGCTGCAAATGATTCAAATCATTAAATTCAACAAATACCCATTAAGCCTCTATTATGTGTAAGACTCCACAACCCTTTGCAACTGCCAACTATAAATTAGATTTAGTTTATGTGAAATCCTCCCCTCTTATTGCTAGGTTCTAATGCTGTATTGTCATCTTCCCCCACTTATTTAATCTTTTTTAAAAAAAGAGACATACATTTCTAACCTGTGTCAAGATCAGACATCCCTGATGAACCAGTTGCTATTTCAGGAAGAAAGAATAAGGGCAATGTGCTGATTTCAAAAAGCAGCTGAAAGTTCCACAGTGACGATTTTCATTGCCTCCCTTGTTCCTGTCTGAACTCCCCTAAGCTGCTGGCTCTGGTCCCTCCCAAGTCCTTTTTACCTGGGAATGCTGGTTTCTTATTAGCCTGCAGTAGTAGTAGCCATAGCCATATCTGTTTAACCTCAGTGCTCTCCATTCCCAGCTGGAGTTAAGATTCACAAATTCACAGAAGGGTCTGTGAGGCCAATACACACTCTCCTGGGTCACTGTGTTCTTCCTACCAGACCAAGCCACATAAGTAGGTCCATGAAAAGTGCCCTACCACTGATGCTGGTCAGCCCTTTCCTCCCAGTGTGATAATTAGGAGATTAGGGTTTAATGAGATCTGATTCAAATTCCTCTCTTGATCTCCTTTCTTTAATATGCTCCATTAGGACCTTGGTTTTACCACTTCATATGCAGAAGACAATAAGGAGCTTAAGACAGACACATATCAAAACCTCCTCTGAACTTGGGAGATCAAAGCTGCAACAAATGCTTCACGACCCTCAAGAGGCATCAATGGAGCCAGGCCAGGGAAGATGATTTGTTCTACATCCTACAGGCCCTGTGGTGCCTGTAAATAATGAGAGCTTGCACTTTGGCCCCCTCCTTTATCCCTGAGCTCAGGAGCCAGACCCAGAGAAGGTGCCATGGGCAGTGTATTGGCACCTGTATCTCAGCTTGCTTTATCCAAGTATCAGACATGAAATGTCACTCAGAGAAGTCAGCTGTCAAGGGAAAAGACAGAAACCTTTGACTCTATTCATTTACTTATTATATAGCTAGTTCTTGAATGCCTACTATCTGCCCCACACTACAATAAGTCAGACTGCCTTCCTAAAAAAAAAAAGAGACAGAAAGACTAAGGTACCAACAAGCCCACCAAGAGCTTCCCATCATAGTGAGTAGTAACTGAAGACAAGGTTGTCTGTGTCAGGAGGCATATAAATTGAACCTAAAAACAGGGTTTAAGGAATTTGAGGCAAGTAGTAAGACCTCAGTAAGCTGGCAGATCATAAAAAATCTCCCTAGAGAAGAGGGTTTGGTCAGGTGGAGAAGGATGCATGGGAGAGCTGAATGCATAGAAAAGAAAGCCTTTGAATGTTAATTTGTCCAGGAGGATAGCACACAGATTGAACCACTCTTTACAAATATCTAAACAGTCTTATTTTAATTCACTTAACTTATTGATTGAACATGAATATTCTGGAAAGTAAATAATTTAAAACTAGAGAATGAGTAAATAAAGAATCTTCAGATGTAAAATGATCACAAAAGCCAACTTTAGCTCAAAAGAATTTACCAAACCTAGTATACATGAATATCATGTGTATCAATACAATGGAATATTATTTGGCCATAAAAAGAAATGAAGTAGGGGAGGAGCAAGGTGGAGAGGAGTAGGAGAACTAAATTTTGTCAGGTCCCAGGAATTCAGCAAGATAGTTATCAAATCATTCTGAACACTTACAAACTCAACAGGAGATCAAAGAAAAGAGCAGCAATTCTAGGAACAGAAAAGCAACCACTTTCTGGAAAGTAGGATGTGTGGAAAAGTGAATCTGGGGCAATATATGGGAAGATAGACTGCAGGGGGAGGGGCCAGCTTCCAGCAAGCAGTAAACCAGCAGAGCACAAAATGGGAACTTTTAGAAGTCCACTCCACTGAGGAAAGTTGCTCCAGAGGCTAACTAAGGGGTGGAGACCTCCCTGGGGGGGGGGGGGGTGGTGCCTGAGTGTGGCAGAGCTCCCAGGTACGGGAGGAGGAAAGTGGGCTGCAAAGACAAAGCCAAAGGGTGGGCTCTCAGCTCAAGGTTCCCATAAACCATGATTCCAGGCACAGTCGGCCCACTGCTCTTCAAGCAGGGACCCCACAGGTGGCAGATCCTGGAAGATCCCCCTTCCTCCACCAGGAGAAGTGGCACAGGAGTGCACTGCAGGAATTTGCTGGGTTTGGAGACTCCCAAGGGGGCCATGAACCAGAAGTAGAAAAGCTCAGTCACAGACCAGGTGATCACAGAGCGCAGTCAGAGACCAGGGAGATGGGCGTGACAGACTACTTTTCTCTTAAGGCGCACTGAGGAGTGGGGCCCTGAGCTCCCAGCTCCTCCGGACAAGAGACTGGGAGGCCACCATATTCGTTCCCATCCTCCAAAGCTGTACAGAAAGGGTTCAGAGAACCAAAGTTACCAAGAACAAACCTGAGCAGATTGTTTAGCCTGTCCCTGGGGCAGTCCCACTTCTGGCAAAGACATTTGAGAATCCTGGCAACAGGTCCCACCCCGGAAGATCAGCAAGAATATCCAGCCAAGAACAAGTTCATCAATCTATGATAACCTGGAACTCCAGAGCTAGAGGAATGCAGTATATAGAATTCATGGCTTTTTTCTCTATGACTTTTTAGTTTTTCAAAGTTAATTTTTTTATTTCATTTTTTTTATTTTTCCCCTTTCCTATTTTAACCTTAACTATTTTATCTTATCAATATCTTTTTAAAAATATTTTTAAGTTTTCATTGTTACAGTCATACTCTATCCCTTCATTGTATTTAATTGTATTTTTTGTATACATATGTTTTTCTTTCTTTAAAATTTTGGGATACAGTTCCTTCTAACAAATCAAAATATACCCTAAATCTAGCATATGGCTTTGTTCTAGTCTCCAGCCTGATCACATTCTCTTTTCTTTTTTTTTCTTTTTTCTTCTTTCAATCAACTTACCTTATCAATTCCTTTTTTATAAACTTTTCAAAATCTTTATCTTTCCAGTCATATTCCATCCCTTCATCATGTATATCCTTATTTTTATACATGTATAAGTTTTTCTTTCCTCAAAATTTGGGGACACAGTTCCTCTTAACAGACCAAATATTCCCAAAATCAAGTGTGTAGCTATGTCCTAATCACACACACACACACACACACACACACACACACGTGTGTGTGTGTGTGTGTGTGTGTGCACTTCTTTTTTCTTTTCTTCATCCTTTCTTCCCCTAGTTTTGGGTCTCCTCTGATTTGCTTACTGTACTTACTGTATATTTTTCTCAGGTCATTACTACCTTTTAGTATTTTTTTCTCTCATTCATATATCCTTATCTGGATCAAATGACAAGGTGGAAAACCTCATCTCAAAAAAAAAAGGGGGCAGTATGAACAGCTAGGGACCTAATCAAAACAGACATTAGTAAGATGTCAAAACCAGAGTTCAGAATGATGATTATCAAGATGCTAACTGGGCTTGAAAAAAGAATAGAAGATACAAGAGAATCCCTTTCTGGAGAAATAAATTCCTTTCTGGAGAAATAAAAAAACTAAAATCTAATCAAGTTAAATAAAAAATGCTATTAATGAGGTGAAATCAAAAATGGAGGCTCTTACTGCTAGGATAAATGAGGAAGAAGAGAAAATTAGTGCTATAGAAGACAAAATGATGAAGACTAAAGAAGCTAAGAAAAAGAGAGACAAACAACTACTGGACCACAAGGGGAGAATTCAAGAAAAAAGTGATACCATAAGACAAAACAATATTAGGATAATTGGGATGACAGAAGAAGAGGAAAGAGAGAGGAGCAGGAGGTATATTGGAACAAATTATAGCAGAGAATTTGGGGAAGGAAACAAGCATCAAAATCCAGGAGGCACAGAGAACCCCCCTCAAAATCAATAAAAATAGGCCAACATCACATCATCTAATAGTAAAATTTACAAGTCTCAGTGACAAAAAGAAAACCTGAAAGTAGATCGGGACAAGAGGTCTGCAACATACAACAGTAGAAATATTAGATTGGCAACAGACCTATCCACAGACACCTGGCAGGCCAGAAAGGACTGGCAGGATATATTCAGAGCACTAAACAAGAAAAATATGCAGCAAAAAATACTATATCCAGCTAGGCTGTCACTGGGGAAAAAAAAAAAAGGAGAAATAAAAAGGTTCCAGGACAAACAAAAACTAAAAGAATTTGCAAACACCAAACCATCCCTACAAGAAATATTGAAAGAGGTCCTCCAAGCAGAGAGAGTTTAAAAGTAACAAAGACCAGAAAGGAAAAGAGGGCATTACACTATATTATGGGCAATACAATGGCACTAGATTTCATATCTTTAATAGTTATCCTGAATGTAAATGGGCTAAATGCCCCCCAAAAAGACATAGGGTAACAGAATGGATTAAAAAACAAGATCCACCAATATGCTGCCTGCAAGAAACTCATTTTAGACCCAGAGACACCTCCAGATTTAAAGTGAGGGGGTGGGAAACAATGTACCATGCTAATGGACATCAAAAGAAAGCTGGGGTGAGAATCCTTACATCAGATAAATTGGATCTTAAGACAAAGACTATAATAATAGATGAGGAAGGACATTATATCATACTTAAAGGATCTGCCCAACAAGAATATCTAATAACATGGGAGCAGCCAATTATATAAACCAACTAATAACAAAACCAAAGAAACACATCAAAATAAAACAGTAATACTAGGGGACTTTAACAACCCCCACACTTAAATGGACAGATCACCTAAGGAAAAGACCAAGAAGAAAATAAAAACGTTAAAGGACACATTGGAACAGATGGACATCACAGATATATTCAGAACATTCCATCCCAAAGGAACAAAGTACACATTCTTCTCTAGTCACTAGGAACATTCTCCAGAATAGATCACTCTTGGGTCACAAATCAGGTCTCAGCTGGTACCAAATATTGGGATCATTCCCTGCATATTTTGAGACCTCAATGCTTTGAAACTAGAACTTAACCACAAAAGGAAAGTTGAAAAGAACTCAAATATGTGGAGGCTAAACAGTATTCTACTAAAGAATGAATGGGTCAACCAGGAAGTTAAAGAAGAATTTTAAAAATTCATGGAAACAAATGAAAATGAAAACACATCAGTTCAAAATATTTGGGATACAGCAAAGGTGGTCCTTAGAGGAAAGTATATAGCAACACAAGCATGTCTCAAGCAACAAGAAGGGTCCCAAATACACACCCTAAACCTACATCTAAAGGAGCTGAAGAAAGAACAGCAAAGAAAGCCTAAACCCAGCAGGAGAAGATAAATAATAAAGATTAGACCAGAAATCAATGAAATAGAAACCAAAAGAACAGTAGAACAAATCAATAAAACTAGGAGCCTGTTCTTTGAAAGAATTAATAAGATTGATAAACCCCTGGCCAGACATATCAAAAAGAACAGAGAAAGGACCCAAATTAATAAAATCATGACTGAAAGAGGAGAGGTCACAACCAATACCAAAGAAATACAAATAATCAGGGCACCTGGGTGGCTCAGTTGGTTAAGCGACTGCCTTCGGCTCAGGTCATGATCCTGGAGACCTGGGATCAAGCCCTGCATCAGGCTGCCTGCTCGGCGGGAAGCCTGCTTCTCCCTCTCTCACTCCCCTTGCTTGTGTTCCCTCTCTCACTGTTTTTCTCTATGTCAAATAAATAAATAAAATCTTAAAAAAAAGAAATACAAATAATTATAAGAACATATTACAAGCAACTATACAACAGCAAATTTGACAATCTGGAGGAAATGGATGCATTCCTAGAGACATATAAATTACCAAAACTGAACCAGGAAGAAATAGAAAACCTGAACAGACATATAACCAGTAAGGAGATTGAATCATTCATCAAAAATCTCCCAATAAACAAGAGCCCAGGGCCAGATGGCATCCTAGGGGAATTCTACAAAGACTGAAAGAAGAATTAATACCTATTCTCCCAAAACTGTTTCAAAAAATAGAAATGGAAGGAAAAACTTCCAAACTCATTTTATGAGGCTAGCATTACCTTCATCCCAAAAACAGACAAAGACCCCATCAAAAAGGAGAACTACAGACCAATATCCCTGATGAAGATGGATGCAATAATTCTCACCAAAATAGTAGCCAATACTATCCAACAGTACATTAAAAGGATTATCCACCACGACCAAGTGGGATTTATTCCTGGGCTACAAGGTTGGTACAACATCCACAACTAAATCAATGTGATAGAATACATTAAAAAAAAAAAAGAAAGGACAAGAGCCATCTGATACTCTCGATAGATGCTGAAAAAGCATTTGACAAAGTACAGGATCCTTTCTTGATCAAAACTCTTCACAGTGTAGGGATAGAGGGTACATACCTCAATATCATAAAATCCATCTATGAAAAACTCACAGTGAATAACATTCTCAATGGAGGAAAACTGAGAGCTTTTCCCCTAAGGTGAGAAACACAGCAGCGCTGTCCACTACCACCACAATTCAACATAGTACCAGAAGTCTTAGCATCAAAAATCAGACAACAAAAAGAAATAAAAGACATGCAAATCAGCAAGGAAGAAGTCAAACTCTCATTCCTTGCAGATGATATGATACTTTATGTGGAAAACCCAAAAGACTCCACTCCAAAGCTGCTAGAATTCATACAAGAATTCAGTAAACTGTCAGAATATAAAATAAGTGCACAGAAATCAGTTATATTTCTATACATCAACATCAAGACAAAAGAAAAAGAAATTAAGGAGTTGATCCCATTTACAATTGCACTCAAAATCATAAGATACCTAGAAATAAACCTAACCAATGAGGCAAAGAATCTGTACTCAGAAAACTATAGAGTACTCATGAAAGAAACTGAGGAAAAAACAAAGAAATGGAGAAACATCCCATGCTCATGGATTGGAAGAACAAATATTGTGAAAATATCTATGTTACCTAGAACAATCTACATGTCTAATGCAATCCCTATGAAAATATCATTAACATTTTCCAAAGAACTGAAACAAATAATCCTAAAATTTATATGGAACCAGAAAAGACCCTGAATAGCCAGAAGAATGTTGAAAAAGAAAACCAAAGTTGGGGCTTCCAATTGCAGACTTCAAACTCTATTGCAAAGCTATCATCAAGTCAGTATGGCACTGTCACAAAAACAGACCCATAGATCAATGGAACAGAACAGAGAGCCCAGAAATGGACCCTCACCTCTATGGCCAACTCATCTTCAAAAAGGCAGGAAAGAATGTCCTTTGAAAAAGACAGTCTCTTCAACAAATGGTGTTGGGAAAATTGGACAGCCACATGCAGAAGAATGAAACTGGACCATTTCCTTACACTACACACAAAAGTAAACTCAAAATGGGTGAAAGACCTCAATGTGAGACAGGAATACATCAAAATCTTTGAGGAGAACACAGGCAGCAACCTCTTTGACCTCAGCCACCAGCAATGTCTTACTAGAAACATTGCCAAAGGCAAAAGAAGCAAGGAAAAAAATGAACTATTGGGACTTCATCAGGATCAAAAGCTTTTGCAAAGCAAAGGAAACAGTCAACAAAACCAAAAGACAACCAACAGAATGGGAGAAGATATTTGCAAATGACATATCAGATAAAGGGCTAGTTTCCAAAATCTATGAAGAACTTATCAAACTCAACTGCCAAAGAACAAATAATCCAATCAAGACATGGGCAGAAGACATGAAGAGACAGTTCTGCAAAGAAGATATCCAAATGGCCAAGAGACACATGAAAAAGTGCTCAACATCACTCAGCATCAGAGTAATACAAATGGAAACCACAGTGAGATACCACCTCACACCAGTTAGAATAGCTTAAATGAACCAGTCAGGAAATGACAAGTATTGATGAGGATGTGGAGAAAGGGATATACTTCTGCATTATTGGTGGGAATGCAAGCTGGTGCAGCCACTCTGGAAAACAGTTTGGAGGTTCCTCAAAACGTTGAAAATAGAGCTACCTTATGACCCAGCAAGCACACTACTGGGTATTTATCCTAAGATACAAATGTAGTGATCTGAAGGGACATAAGCACCTGAATATTTATAGCAGCAATGTACACAATAACCAAACTATGGAAAGAACCTAGATGTCCATCAACAGATGAATGGCTAAAGAAGATGTGGATATATATATAATGGAATACTATGCCCCCAACAACAACAAAAAAAAATGAAATCTTGCCATTTGCAATGAGATGGATGGAACTAGAGGGTATTATGCTAAGCAAAATAAGTCAATCAGATAAAGACAATTATCATATGAACTCTTTGATATGAGGAATTTGAGAGACAGAGTGGGGATTCATGGGGTAAAGGAGAAAAAAATGAAACAAGGGGGACCAGGGAGGGAGACAAACCATAAGAGACTCTTAATCTCAGAAAACGAACTGAGAGTTGCTGGAGGGGAGAGGTTGGGAGAGAAAGAGTGTTTGGGTTATGGACATTGGGGAGGGTATGTGCTATCATGAGTGCTGTGAATTGTGCAAAACTGGTGATTCACAGATGTGTACCCCTGAAATTATTAATATATTATATGTTAATTAAAAAAAAGAAAAAGAAATAAAGTACTGATATATGCTACAATACAGATGAATCTTTAAAGCATTATGTTAAGTGAGAGCAGCTGGTCACAAAAGATAATACACTGCATAATCCATTTATATGAAATGTCCAAAATAAACAAACCCATAGAGGCAGACAATAGATTAATGGTTGGCAGGAGCTGGGGAGCATGGGGAAAAATGGGAGCACTAATGGGAATTTTTTTTTTATTTAAAAGTTTCTTAACCATGTATTTTTTTAATAAAAATTTATTCTATTTTTTCAGTGTTCCAAGATTCATTATTTATGCCCCACACCCAGTGTTCCATGCAATATGTGCCCTCCCTAATACCTACCACCAGGCTAACCCATCTCCCAAATCCCTCCCTTCCAAAACCCTCAGTTTGTTTCTCAGAGTCCAAAGTCTCTCATGCTCCCTCTCCCTATCTGATTTACCCCAGTTCACGTTTCCTTTCCTTCTCCTGATGTCCTCCATGTTACTCCTTATGCTCCACAAGTAAGTGAAACCACATAATACTTGACTTTCTCTGCTTGTCTTATTTCACTCAGCACAATCTCCCCTAATCCCATCCATGTTGCTACAAAAGTTGGGTATTCATCCTTTCTGATGGAGGCATAATATTCCATTGTCCAATTTACCCATTTGTCTGTTGAAGGGCACCTTCTCTCTTTCCACAGTTTGGCAATTGTGGCCATTGCTGCTATAAACATTGTGGTTCATATGGCCCTTCTTCTCACTGCCTCTGTATCTTTCTGGTAAATACCCTCAATTCCATGGTCAAATAATCTTCGACAAAGCAGGAAAAAATATCCAGTGGAAAAAAGGCAGTCTCTTCAATAAATGGTGCTGGGAAAACTGGACAGCTATGTATAGAAGAATGAAACTCAACCATTCTCTGACTCCATACACAAAAATAAACTAGAAATGGATCAAAGGCCTCAATGTGAGGCAGGAATCTATCAAAATCCTAGAGGAGAACATAGGCAGTAAACTCTTTGACATCAGCCACAGCAACTTCTTTCAAGACATGTCTCCAAAGGCAAAGAAAACAAAAGTGGAAATGAACTTTTGGGACTTCAACAATATAAAAAGCTTCTGCACAGCAAAGGAAACAGTCAACAAAACAAAGAGGCAAACTGCAGAATGGGAGAGGATATTCACAAATGACACTACAGTCAAAGGGTTGATATCCAAGATCTATAAGGAACTCTTCAAACTCAACACCCCAAAAAAGGGATGATCACATCAAAAAAATGGGAATTTCTTTAACAGGGTGAGAAAAGTATTCTAAAATCAGATATTGGTGATGGTTGTACAACTCTGTGAATATACTAAAAATCATTGAATTGTATACTTTAAACAGGCAAATTATATGATATATAAATTATATCTCAAAGCTGTTAACAACAACAAAAAGTCCTATAGGGTAGGGATAAAGGAAATGACTTATCAAGTCATTGTTGAGGATAAAGGTCATAATATGGATTTACCGTAGGCTTCCAGTTATGTATACATATTAAAATTTCCATAGTAATCACTAAAAGAATGATAGAATGTAGAATTACTAAAATAAGAAGTAACACAAAATTATTCACAAGTAAAAAAGAGAAAAATAGTGAACAAAAAATAAGATTTTATAATTAGAAAACACAAAATATATTGTATATATATGAATATATACATAGAAATATAGGTGTATCAGTAATTATGACTGTTTTAGCCAAAAGATAAAGACTGAAGATGAAAAAAAATCAAGCTCTGTGCTGTTTATGAGACACACCTAAGATATAGAATACAGAGAGAATGAGAAGAAAATAATGGAAAGATATACTAGGTAAACATTAAACAAAGAAAGCTACCTCAGTATCAGATGAAATTGACTCTTTGGAAAACCTAAAACTAGAGAAAGAAAAGAAAAAGGTCCCTAGGGGTGCCTGGGTGGCTCAGTTGGTTGGGTGACTGACTTCGGCTCAGGTCATGATCCTGGAGACCTGGGATCAAGCCCCGCATCAGGCTCCCTGCTCGGCGGGAAGCCTGCTTCTCCCTCTCTCACTCTGCCTGCTTGTGTTCCCTCTCTGGCTGTGTTTCTGTCTGTCAAACAAATAAAATCTCAAAAAAAAAAGAAAAAGAAAAAAAAAGAAAAAGGTCCCTACATAATGTTAAAAGGTTCAATTCATCAAAAAGTTGTAATCAATTCTTAGTGTGCATGTACCTAATAACATATCCTGAAACTATTTAAAGCAAAAGTTGTTATAGTTTTAGAGAAAACCCAACAAACCACTATGTTAATGGAAGATTTTTTTTTTTTTACATAGCTGTCTTGCCAGTTAGCCCAAGGAGGAGAGGAAAAAAAAAATTAAGAATACTGATTAAGATCATACTATTAACTAACTTAATTGGTGTTTATAAACATTCCACCCAACAATTAAAGACAAGAAAGTCTTTTCAACCAACATCAACAATATATTGGGCAATAAAATAAGTCTTAACAATTTTTTTAAGATTTTATTTATTTATTTGACAGAGAGAGAGAAATCAGGAGCAGACAGAGAGGCAGGCAGAAGCAGGTTCCAGGCCGAGCAGAGAGCCCAATGTGGGCCTCGATCCCAGGACCTGAGATCATGACCTGAGCTGAAGGCAGAGGCTTTAACCCACTGAGCCACCCAGGTGCCCAAGTCTTAACAAATTTTAAATGATTTGGTGTCACACTAAGTTCTCCGAACACAAAGAAATTAGGTAAGAAAGCATAGCTAAAAGATCACTAGGAGAAACTTCACATGTGTGGAAATTTAAAAACACACTCCTAAATCACTCATACATCAAATAAATCATATTATAAATGAGAAAATATCTAGAACTAAATAATAGTGTTATGTAACAATTTACTATACAGTAAAATGTAACTAATATAGTACTGATAGTAAAAGGTATAATCTCCAATGAGTATATGAAAAAAAGAAAAAAGGCTGAAAATTATTGATCTAAGCATCTGTTTTAGAATGTTAAAAAGGAGAAAGAGAGACAGCAAATTAAACCCAAAGAAAGTAGAAGGGGGAAATAATAAAGATAAGAGAAGAAGTTAATAAAATATAAAACCAACATACAATAGAGGATAAAACAAAAGCCAAAAGTTGGTTATTTGCAAAGAGTAATAAAATTAAACTTCTAGCAAGACTGATCAAGATAAAAGTACAGAATATATGAACAAATAATATCAGGAAATAAAAGGGGGAATTAATTATAGACACCACAAACATTAATAAGATAAGAAGAGATTATGGAGAGCTTTCTGCTAATAGGAAATCTTAGATGAAAATTAACTTTAACACTCCAAAATTAGCAAACATTTTAAAGTGAACAGAAGAGAGCTACCCAAGCAGAGCACTATGTGAGAGAAGAGCTGAAGGCAGAAATGGCAATGGTTTTGTGGGATACCCTTGATTGCTGATGAGTTCTACAAACATTTAGTGAAAAACAGTCTGTGTTATACTCTAGGCTAGCAACTGTGAGAAAGACCCAGTGTCCGGAATGATTACCCCTAAAGAGTAGAGGGAATATTATCTCTACAGAGTCTCCACTATAGTGGGAGGTTTAAGGCATGTACATAATTGTGTAATGGAAAGGAATTAAAGTTCTCTTGTTCACTGAAGAAATTAGTGAAGATGGGGCTTAGTTTTGTGTTGGAATGCATCCAGGATGAGGCTGAAGAACTGGAGGTTTGGAGAGACGTGCTTGTGAGAATGAGGAATGTGGACTTTAATCGGATTTCATCTGGACCGACAGAAAACACTGATGTTTCTGAACAGAGGAAAATGATTACTAGGGTTAAGATTTATGAAGCTAATATAGATATGCACATATGATGAATGGGATTTGGGGATGTTGAAAGATGAGGGATGGCAACAATACTGGAGGATATTGCAGTAGTCAAGCTATAATAGAGTCCTAAATTAGGGGGTAGGGGCAGACACAGAGAGGAAGAATATTATGGAGAGGCATCAGTAGACTTACTGATTAAATATCAGATGCCCAAGTTAGAGGGAAGACTTCAGGGCACCTAGGATATTCAAATAGGAATTACAAATTAAAACTTTTCATTCAGCAATTTCTTTGTTTTGAATGAACAGTTGTGAATTAATAAAATTTCTAACGAACTCTGATTTTTCAATTCAAGTAGCAAGTAACCTATGAGAGAATACAATGGCTAGTTCATACGTAAAGATGTGTCAAGAATGTCAGCCTGATCTTGAAGAAATCTTCCAAAGGGCTGTCAAGTAACCCAAAAACAGTATGAAAAGTACACTCAAGCTCAGAGCTGTGAGAATGGACAGGACTCTTCAGTGCCTCCTTCTGATCCCCATCACTCTACAGCACAGAATACAGGAACCGTAGAATCAGAGATGCAGTACTAGGGAGCTGCTGCCTTTCATGCTATTTATTTATTTATATATTTATATATTTATTTATTTATTTATTTATATATATATTTATATATTTATATATTTATATTTATATATTTATATATTTATAAATTTCAAGCTGGAAATATTGGGTGCTCAGGAGCTTCAGCAAGCAAGGGTCCACCCTATTAGCATAAAAAGAACTTTGTGCCATGAATCTACTGCCTCATTGGGCTTATTCCAGATGTCAGTGAAGCAGGACCCTCTGTGGACTACAACAGCAGAGCAAGAGGAAATGACCTGATCAGAAAATCAACCCACGAAGAATCCTGCTGAGGGTATGAATGCAGCCTTCTTGTTTTTCAGACAGGGAAACTAAGATCCCAAAAAGGAGTGTCTCACCCAAAGCCTGCATCTGTGACTGATAGAGCAGCCATCCCCATCAGGTAGGGGCGCTCTAAACCATATGCTGCCTACAAGAAGGTAAAGATTTTTCTGGAGCTTCATGAAAGGCTATGGAACCTGAAGGACAATGCTCTATGAAATAATCTTTTTAACTAGGGTATGAGGTTGATAACCTTCCTTGGATCCCAGGGTGGACTTCATTTTCACAGTTCTAAGAGTCAAAGTCTTCAGCTCTACCTTATGATACAATGTCCTGGGCAGAACAGCAGTAGATCCTTCAAGTGAAAAGCAAGGCAAGAGTCACTAAAAGTCCCATCAAGGTTCCCAGAGAAATCATCAACATCCACCTTTTGTGATACACAAATGATTCTGTTTGGAGTAACCCACTGAAAACTGTGAACATCTTGAGGACAAGTACTGTGTCTTAGTATCTCTTCAGGCCTGACATAGAATAGGTAAGCAACAGATGCTAAATTAATTCCTAATTGATAATTTCTGGAAATGCAACATTCCAGATAAGTTTACCGCCATAAGGTAAAACTACCTTATGTAAAGATACATTTTGTATCTATTATGAATGGGAATCTTTCCACAATGCAAGAATGGAAATCTTTCCACTCTTACTTCCATCTCTGAAATAATCCAATATTTCTTTAATGATTTATATTCAGCAAATTATATATTTTAAATGTACATACTTTTAAATATGATCCTGATACATTATTAGAGGAGGAAGGTTAGGAAGTTTCAAACTATTTGGCTATGCGGTAAATAGCCCCAGACTGCTGCTCTATTTGGGTTTTTCTGTTTGATGGTTCTCGTCTCTCTTTTGCAATCTGGCTCTCATCTGTCCCATTTTCTTTCCTCACCCTAGCATCCTAGGCACCCTAATCCCCGAAACTAGAAGAATATCTCACATTTTGCAAAACGTAGAAGAGTTGCCCAAAAGATACAACAGACAATTTGCATGGCTCAGAAGAGGGTTAGTCCCATCACACACAGCTGGGCCTCTAGAGTAAAGTGGCCCTACCCTACGGTGGGACGCCAACCACACAAAATGGCTAAGTGGAACTTAGCTCAGTAAAGAGATGATCTTCCCCTTGAAGAACTCAAACCATGTTTTCTGTTTTGTTTTGTGGGTTTTGTAGTTGTGTTCTGTTTCTACAAGTTAAGTTACTAGACTGAATTATTCCTTACACATGAAAGACATAGACCAGACAAACATTTTTTTTTTTTTTCTGGTGCAGCCAGTATTCTCCTTTCAGATGCTGGCATATTAACACTGCTATATTGTTGCTCGATACTATGGCTATGGATCAATATTCTAGATACCTTGATCAAACCAAACACAATTTTTAAAAACAAGCAGAAAGCCATCTGTAGCCTGGATTAGGAAAGACCTAGGATTAGCTTCATTATCCCACACAGAAAAACTCTGTATGTGAAAACGTCAATTTTCCATACGTATTTATTAAGCTCCTACTATCTGCCAGGTTCAGCACCTCTACAAAGGGGCTGCCATCTAAGAGGGCCTGAACCAAAATCTCAGAGTTGGTCACTGGACTGTTGTTCTTCCGGGTGTTATAAGCTGAGGGAACTGGATGTAGTTTTCTTCCTGTTTTCTAAGATTTTATTTATTTATTTGAGCCCATGCAAGAGACAGAGAGAGAGAGAGAACAAGAAAGGTGGAGGGGCAAAGAGAGAAGGAGACTCCCCACTGAGCAGGGAGACCAACATGGGCCCCATCCCTGGCTTCTGAGATCATGACCTGAGCTGAAGGCAGATGCTTAACAGACTGAAGAACACAGGTGCCCTGGATGTAGATTTTTAAAAAATCCATTTGGTATGAATTATGTCAACTCTTCTTCCATTCCTGTTTCACGTGAATTGCAGTGGTATGTGGAACCTTTAGCCTACTTCCTGAGGTTAAAGAAATAACTGAACAGCAGGCTGTGAAGACACCACAGTGGAAAATGCAGAAGAAACAGACAAGAGAGCAAACACCCAACAGCCACAGGGACCTAGGGCAATATGCAGATGCTCAGAAAGAGGCAGCGTGAAGACAAACTGTCCTTTTGTTTCATTTGAATCACTTTCATAGAGGATTAGTGGCTGCTATTTTCAGGTTGGATCACATTCACCTTTGCAGTCTGACTTCATTGCAGAAAGCGGGTATGGAAAATATAGGGTATGTAAGTTCCCTGTAGACAGGGATAATGTCACATTGATTCCTATGTCTTCTAAACATCTTCTAAACACCTAACATAGGGTCTTTGTTACAGTCAACAGGTGTTTTCTGTTTTTCCAGTTATATTTTATATGGATATGTAAACAGTATTTCAAAATATGTACACTTTATAATATTCAAAGCACCTTCCCACCCATTAGCTCATTTGAGTCTTTTGGTTTTGTGAACCAGCTAAACTTGATGGTATGCAAGCCAAATTTAACTTCATTCTGTCCCACTACTATTTCTTTAAACCTAGTCTGAGGAGTCAGTCTTTTCTTTTCTTTTCTTTTTTTTTTTAGAATTTTTTTTTATTGTTATTAAAAAAAATTTTTCCCCCAGTGTTCCAAGATTCATTCCCCATTCCCCACACCCAGTGCTCCACACTTTAGGTGTCCCTAGTACCCACCACCAGGCTCTCTCATCCCTCCACCCCCCTCCCTCCAAGTCCCTCAGTTTGTTTCTGTGTCCAAAGTCTCTGTTGTTTCGTTTCCCTCCCTAGATTACCCTAGTTCCCATTTACTTTCCTTCTCCCATTGTCCTCCAGTTTACTCCTCATGCACCGCAAGTAAGTGAAACCATGCGATACTTGACTTTCTCTTCTTGGCTTATTTCACTCAGCATAATCTCTTCCAGTCCAGTCCATGTTGCTACAAAAGTTGGATATTCATCCTTTCTGATGGAGGCATAGTATTCCATTGTACATATGTACCACATCTTCTTTATCCATTCATCTGTTGAAGGGCACCTTGGCTCTTTCCACAGTTTGGCGATTGGGGCCATTGCTGCGATGAACAATGGGGTGCATATGGCCCTTCTTTTCACTACATCCGTATCTTTGGGGTAAATGCCCAGTAGTGCCATTGCAGGGTCATAGGGTAACTCTATCTTACACCACACACAAAGGCAAACTCGAAATGGATGAAAGACCTCAATGTGAGGCAGGAATCCATCAAAATCCTGGAAGAGAACATAGGCAGTAACATCTTTGACATCGGCCACAGCAACTTCTTTCAAGACACGTCTCCAAAGGCAAAGGAGACAAAAGCGAAAATGAACTTCTGGGACTTCATCAAAATAAAAAGCTTCTGTACAGCAAAGGGAACAATCAACAAAACAAAGAGGCAACCCACAGAATGGGAGAAGATATTTGCAAATGACACTACAGACAAAGGGCTGGTATC
>PITA01013674.1:32240-56703 GCA_004023965.1 Spilogale gracilis | reverse complement strand
TTTTGTTTTTTTTTTTTTAATATTTTATTTATTTGACAGAGAGAAACACAGCCAGAGAGGGAACACAAGCAGGGGGAGTGAGAGAAGGAGAAGCAGGCTTCCCACCGAGCAGAGAGCCCGATGTGGGGCTTAATCCCGGGTTTCCAGAATCATAACCTGAGCTGAAGGCAGTTGCTTAACCAACTGAGCCACCCAGGTGCCCCTGATTTCTAGTTTTTAAGTGTGCTACAGTTGACCCCTGAACAACTGAGTGGGTTAGGGGCAGTGACCTCTATGCAGTCAGAAAATTCCATGTAGATTTTAACACCCACTTAACTAATAGCTGTTATTAGACTGTTCACCAGAAGCCATGTTGACAATATAGCTGATTAACACATTTTGTATGTTATATACATTGTATTCTGTAGTCTTATAATAAATTAAGCTCAAAAAAGGAAATGCTATTAAGAAAATCATAAGGAACAGAAAATACATTTATAGTATATAACAATTACAGTACAAATATGCTTCAGTACAGAACTGTATTTATTGAAAAAAAATCCACATATAAGAAGACCCATGTAGGTCAAACTTAAGTGATTCAAGGGTCAGCTGTACTTGGCTCTATTTAATTTGCTGTTCTTTCTATCTGCTGAGTTCTTAATTGAAAACATATTGTCTTTAGTTCTAGTACATTCACTTAACTATAGTTTATTCATTGCAATTCTTTCGTGAAAATAGATGCCTAATGAGACTAGTTTTATGTCTCAAGGCAGTATTTTGGTGCCAAGAGTGAGAGATAAAAACAAGCATAAGGATCTGGGCAGAGGCCAGGGGCACTCAAAAGTCTCAAAACCCCTCCTTACTATACAAGACCCCTCCTCACTGTTTATAGTGGTTTAGAGGTCCAAGGAGAGTTTGTCTCATTCTGAGTAGAAGTTTTTGATTTCTTTATAGATTTTTGAAGAGAGACAAATGGTATAATGAAAGCAGATCACTTAGCACTGTGCTTAACACATGATTCAAAACTTGATGAATGTTACTAGTGTTACTAAACTGAACTTTGCTGATACAGATCCCCACTGTCACTTCCATGTTCTCTTATCACCATAGCTGCTGTATTTTGTGTCTTGAGCATGTGATTAGAATTAATTAACTGTGACTTCTACTTTCACCAAGATAGGATAACAGGGACAAGGGGTTTATTGACCTGCCAGTATGAGTCTGCTTGTGCTGTGACAGCAAAATATCACAATCTGTGTGGTTTAAGCACCAGAGACTAATTTTTTCAGTATTCAGGCTAGAAGTCCAAGTTTCAGTTGCCACAAGATTTAGTTCTGGTGGGAGCTTTCTTTCTGACTTGTAGACAGCCACATTTTCACTGTGTCCTCACATGGCCTTTCCTCTCTATACCTGTGAAAGGAGAGAGAGAGAGAGAAAAAAAGAGAAAGGGCTCTGGTGTTTCTTCTCTTAAAAAAATGTTTAAATTAAATCTGGAAACCCGGGCACCTGGGTGGCTCAGTTGGTTAAGTGACTGCCTTCGGCTCAGGTCATAATCCCGGAGACCCGGGATCGAGCCCCACATGGGGCTCCCTGCTCGGTGGGAGGCCTGCTTCTCCCTCTCTCATTCCCTCTGCTTGTGTTTCCTCTCTGGCTGTGTTTCCCTCTGTCAAATAAATAAAATCTTTACAAAAATGTTTAAAAGATTTTATTTATTTATTTGAGTGAGTGAGTGAGAGAGAGAGAGAGAGAATGCCAGGGGAGGAGCTAAGGGAGAGGGACAAGCAGACTCCCCATTGAGTATGGAGCCACAGGGCTTGATCTCATGACCTTGAGAACCTGATTCTGAGATCATGACCTAAGCCAAAACCAAGAGTCCGATGCTTAACTGACTAAGCCACCCAAGTGCCCCTGTTGTTTCTTCTTATAGGGACGTGAGTCCTGTCAGACCAGGACTCTGCTCTTAGAACCTTATTTAACCTTAATTACTTCTTTAGAGCCCAAGTCTCGATATAGCCACACTGAAGTTTAGGGCAAAAATATATGAATTTTGGGGGCGCATTCTGTCTAGAGTACTGTCTAAAACAATTTAAAAAGCAATAAAAATATATGAAACAATGTTTCTCAAGACATTGAACATAGGCAACAAAACCACAGTCTCTTAGAGATGGAAAACAAAGGAGGTAAGCTTTTTAGGATCAGCCCTTTAGCCATTTTAATTGCCCTAGTTTACTACCCAAAGAGAGATAGCAGATGTTGGTACAATAAAAATAAATAAGATGGGGCCTGCTAGTCTCCTTGGGTATGAGAGATAGAACTGGGAGTTTGGGAAGGCCAAGATGGTGGAGTTTGCAAGTTACAGTACTAAAAAGAACAGCTGCACAGAGAGAAATGCAGAGATGCCAGTATCCCATGAGTATTCGATTGAGCACTGATCAAGGCATGCATGTGAGAAGACTACCCAAAGTTGGGAGGTAATTTCCTAAAACAATTCAGGGAAATAATCTCCAGAGTTCACACATGGCCAGAAAAAGTGCCTTTTTTCACAAGTTAGGGCGGGAAACTTTATAATTCATGGGGTATACTCTAGAGTACTTAGTAGTAGGAAGAAATGGTATCTCAAATATTTGCTGCTATGGTCTTATCTAAAAAAGTGTTTAAAAACAAGGCCCCCAAAGATTATACTGTTTCCAAGTAAGAAATTTAACTATATCCCAGAATAAATCTCAAAAGTATTCAAAGGTATACAAAAATATCCAGTACTTAACAAAGCCAGTTTACAGTATCTATTATCCAATGAAAAGCTACAGGAATGCAAAAAACAGAACAAAAAAGTTTCTAATCTTCACATGGAGAAATATCTCTTAAAACTGATAACAATGATAATGTTGGTAGAAAAGTTCTTTGAAACAGTATGGCTGTATTTTATATGTTCAGGAAGGTTGAGGGGTAATTGAATATGTTAAGTAGAGAAGTGGAAGATTAAACTGAATTTTAAAAAATAAACACTGGGGCATTTAGGTGGCTCCGGTGATTAAGCATCTGAGTTTGGTTCAGGTCATGACCTCAGGGTCCTGGGATGGAGCCCTGCAACTAAGCAGGGAGTCTGCTTCTCCCTCTTCCTCTGCCTCTCCCCCAACTCCTATTCTCTCTGTCTTATAGACATAAATAAAATCTTTTTTTTTAAAGATAAAAACTACAATGGGTAAGATGAAATATACGCTGCATGCAATTAATGGGAAATTAGCATTGTAGAAGAAAAGGCTAGTGAGGAAACAACAGCAGACCTATCTAAAATGAAACACAGAAAAATAAGGCTTAAAAAAGAGCAGAACATCAGTGAGCTGTGGACAAACTGAAGGCAGTCTTCCAAAGTGAAGTTCTGGTAGATGGTGCTTCAAGGAAAGGAAGTGGTTTGAACAAGTCCAAAAAGTCCAAAAGATTTGTAGTATATAAGTCTGGAGTATTTGTTGATGATGCAATTGAGTTGGAAACAAGAATCACAAGCTGACATTCATGCTGTTTTTCTGTGGCTACACTATGTATGTTGTTCCTATTTCTGGTGTGCGGACATCTTCCAATTTCTCATACCCTCTGCATTTCAGATTCCACAGGTCACCATTTCACTTGGCAATTTTCATATATTTTTCATAAAATTTCAGAATTTTCATGTATTTTTCATAATATTATAAAGCCATTAGCACAGTGTTTATCATAGGCTTAAATATTGGATGAATGCTATTTTATACTTTTAGTACAGTCCTCCTGAAAATAGTCAAGTTGTTAGATACATTGTATTCCAATATGATAATTTATAAGAAATGATTCGAACTAGTGTTTTATTCATGCCAGGTTAAACATGGGTTTGGCAGACTTCTTGTGTTAAACCAGCTGGAGTCATAACCAATGGAAGTGTTTCAGGTGAACAAGGGCCTTTGAATTCCACCTGTAGTGGGACACTGGATGAAAATATAGCCTATTATTTTTGATACACAGGTAGACAAAATAAGCATTTAAAAGCTGTATTTTCTTTTGTCTCTAGGGGTAGATATTTCAGTTTATATCTGGGGCAAGGTGCTCCCTCATTTTGGGCAAATTAGCTGAATGACCTTTGGATTTAATCACTTGTTGGGGATACAGTTAACTGGAAGTTAATATGTATATGAGAGAAATGTGTAGATGGGTTGTGTTGCATGTCTCAGGAGCTTTGCATTATTTGTATGTGGAGTGGAGGGGGAAAGTAGGAGAAATATGTCTTTGTGTATGCTTCAGTGGAGAGACTTGACTTCTGTAGTGACTGGTTAACTTTTATTCATGAGTGGTTTTTGTTGTTGATTTTTACTTTGAGAGATACTTGGAAAAGATGAGAAGCTGAGAGAAGAAGCAGAAAAACTCACTTTTAGGAGAAATTTCTTGAGATTTTAGACCCAAATATTGTGGTTTGAGACATATACAAGCAATTTGAGTTCAGAGTTGAGAAGGTAGCCATTTTCTCTGCCTCTTTTCAGAACCTGGCACTGTTCTTCTATCACAGAGAGTGGGACGTTTTGGGATATCAGGAGAAACATCTCTGGTGAGGACATTCCTTATTTCTGGGTTCAGAATCCAGAATATTCACCTTTATACCATGGGCCTGCCAATTATTTCTTAGGAAACTCCACTGGGAGTTGGAAAAAAAATCTTTCACTTCGAGTGACCTAAGGGGCAATAGGCAATGGGATGGAGGGGCTGGATCAGCAGTAAAGGAAGCCCCTGAGTTCCAATTATTGGGGACTCATTACATTGTAAGAAAAAGTAGACTCCCAGTAATAACGAGAGAGCATTCTGTTTTGCTGGGAAGTTTGAGATGCCACAATTATGAGAGGAGAACAAGCTGTTATAATTTGCAAACATGACTTTAGGCTTATTCACAGGTTCATGAGGCTGAACATTTGGGCTACTTATGAGCTGCATCTCATAGTAGGAAAAGAACTAGGATCAACCAGCACTTTCACGTTCTTGATGTGTGTGCTCAATTGATCACCTCTATTAAATAAGGGTTATTCCTGAGAGTCCAAACACAAATAATTACCACTCAGTTATTTGCCAATTGTCTTTTGTTAAAGGCATTTATGTTTTGATGAACCTGGTTAATATCAATATTAATAAACAACTGGTTAAAGAGCAGAATAATATTGAAAACTTATCTGATAGTGGATATCATCCTGAATATAGCCCATTTGCGTGTTGCATACATAAATGTCCAAAAAGAGGAGAAAATGGCAAAACTGGCTGCAGTTTGGATTTCAGCCTTAATATTACACCATTCTATCATACACCTGAAATTAATATTATATTGTATGTTAACTGGAATTTAAATAACAAAATAAAAAATTACCTAAAAAAAAGTTACATCACACTTAGGAAATTCTGAACACTTTTTGAAACCTTATAGCATTGGGGCATCTGGGTGGTTCAGTCAGTGTCTGCCTTTGGCTCGGTTCATGATCCTGGGGTCCTGGGATCAAGCCCCACATCGGACTCCCTGCTTCTCCCTCTCCCTCTGCCTGCCTCTCTGTCTGTGCTCTCTCTTTTAGGATTTTAGATCCTAAGGAAGAAAAATATATGAAAACAAAATAACAATGGGATTGAAAGACAAGGACTATCCTAACCAGAGATTAATTAACCAGTTACTATGAATGAACATGAGTTTTAAATTAAAAAAATTTTTAACTGGGAAATCTACTAAGTAAAGTCTTGAGAATTAATGGACATTTAACTGAATTTCTGCAGTAAAAAGGAAATAGAACTTTCCAATAATTCCATATTTTTCACTGATAGAAATGTTGCATTGTTTTTTTTTAATTTAAATTCAATTAACCAACATACAGTACATCTCCAGTTGTAGCGTTCAATGATTCATCAGCTGCATACAACACCCAGTGCTCATCACATCACATGCCTTCCTTAATGCCCATCACTCAGTGATGCACTGGGCATTTTAAGCATTTTCAAAATGTTACATCTTGTCAAGGTAGAGGATACAGGTTGCAATGCCGGTTTCCTTTTACACCTGGAGTTAGTTGGCGTTTCCGGTCACCACCGTGCCTCTGACAGATGCTCTCGCATTTTGCATTTGATATGTCACTTAACTTGGGTGACAATCTAACAGGCTTTTCTAAAAAAAGAGTTTTAAAAACATAAGATAGTAAACACATTTCCTTGACAGAATTTGACCTCTCATTATTTAGAGTTAGTCCCTATTACTTTCCCAAGTGGTTCATTTAAAGGAGTCAATTGGTACTTCACACTGCCTTTCAGATAAATACACAAGGGCTAGAAGCACATTTAAGGATCTGGATTTTTTATGAAGCTTTTTAAAAAATACCAGAAGATAAAACATGGCCGTCACAGAGAGCTATAATAAGCCCTGGTAATCTAAAACTATAAAATTTAACATGACTTGTTTTTAGCCAGAATTTCCTGAAGAGAGGTAGCATATAAAATTATTTGCTTCATTTTAATTTATATTGAGAAAATATCTAGTATTAATTGTGGCCCACAGTATTTATTAGACAGATAAAGAAGTGAAAGTATAGTTTTCTTTTTTAGTGCAAATTAGATATGTTTTATCTTAAGGAGTATAGAATGTGTGTGTCTTCTCCTGAAAATAAATGTGTTACCTGAATATATTCACAATATGAACTAAAATATTGTAATACTCTTAAAGATGTAGATCCAGTTCACCACCATCACTCATATATGTATAAAAAACCAATTTCACTAAAACTAAATAAACCCTTATTTTTTTCTCTGATAGAAATAATCTTAAGATGAAGTCATTGAAAATATATTGAATTTCCAAAACATTTTTTTAAAATGCTATGTCCATGTTAAGAACTGGTTTGGGGGCGCCTGGGGGGCTCAGTCATTAAGCGCCAGCCTTTGGTTCAGGTCATGGTCCCAGGGTCCTGGGATCGAGCCCCACATCGGGCTCCCTGGTGGGAGTCCTGCTTCTCCCTCTCACTCCCCTTGCTTGTGTTCCCTATCTGGCTGTGTTTTTCTCTGTCGAATAAAGAAATAAAATCTTACAAAAATAAAAAAAAGAACCAGTTTGGACTGTGAGCACCAAGTTTTCAGAGTGTTAAAAGTAAATGAAGATATAATTATTAAATAACAATCAATGAGGAAGGAGTCCTGAATTTTCAGACTTTCTTCACTTCTGAGTTATTTTTCAACTCTTCAAAAAGTGACTCAAAAGAATGCTAGGTAATTGGGTATATTTATGTGCTTAGATGTAAACACATTCTCAATATAGTTTTTTTTTTCCCAAAGTGTGTTATTTGTTTATCCTTTCCTTTTTATTTCCCTCTAAGAATATTTTCTGAGATCCTCAGAGCACTTTATAATCATATCAATCTCTCAGTGTATCTGCAGAACCCCCAGGGATACAATTCCTGGGTGGTAAGCAGACATTCTAAGAACTTGAGCTGAATTTAAATCTGATTTACTCGACTGAAAAAGCTTTGAGAGAAGGGCAAAAATACAATATTATTCTTGTTTCATGTCTTTTTGTTCAAATAAATTAATATATATGTAAATATTAATCACTGTCTGTCAAAAGGATAACAGTAATGCTCCTTATATGTATTTCAGGGTACTTGGCACAGTTTTTGAATAATTAACAAACATGAGTTTGGTGCAGATCACATGAAAAGTTTAAAAAAAAATTAAAAAAAAAATTTTAAAAATTATTTTATTCTACAGTGGCCTCTAAATGTGATTCTTTTATCTCTGGTATCATTTTTTTCCCTCAGTAATAGTACATGACTATTATAGTTTCAAAATCCAAAACAGAATGTGTGTGCTATTTTCAGATGTATACAAATAATGATGAACTACTGATCTGAAAATTAGCTAATGGGGAGCAGTCCAAGATAAGATTCTGAACTCACTTCCTAGCATGGACACACCAAATTTATGGCTATCTATGGGAAAATTCCCTTTGAAAAAGACCTGAAAAGTAGCTGAACAGGTCCTTCATCACAAATGGTGAAAGGGCCACACTGAGATGAGTAAGAGAGGCAGAGACATGTCATTCCCACAGTTTGAGTTCTGGCCCAGGAACCCATAATTGGGAAGAATCCCATAGATCCAGAGCTTCTCCTTGAGAAGCAAGGGGTTGAAGTGCTCCACAACAGATAGTCCCACGCTTGGGATCTGCAACAGAGAGATGAGCCTCCAAAATATTTGGCTTTGAACACCACTGGGGCTCATGTCTAGACCTGAAGAGCTGTAGGGAACTGAGGAATGTTTCTTAAGGAGCTTGCTGGCAGACTCACTAGCCCTGAGGACCAGTGCAAAAGCAGCAGTTTGAAAAGCACTTAGACTATATGCAGGAGATTCATTTGCTAATCTTAAAGCATCTGCCTAAGAGGCAGGGACTTTTGGGACTCTCTCTGTGGGTAAGGGAACTGGCATGTGCCGTTTTTGTACTCTTCCTCTATCTTGATAGCAACTTCCTCTTTTTCTTTTCTTTAAAGATTTTTAATTTATTTATTAGAGAGAGAGGGGGAAAGTGGAAGAGTGGAGTAGAGGGGAGAAGCAGAGTGAGAGGGAGAAGCAGACTCCCTGCTGAGCTCAATCCCAGGATGTTGAGATCAAGACCAAAGTGCCCTGTAACTTCCTCTATTTTGATTCCTTTGTGCTTACCTGCTGTCCTGCAAATGCCTTTGAGCATGCCATGACCCTACTGTTCTCTCACTGCCTTGCTAAAGCTAGCAGCTGTGTGCTGTCCACCCATGGGCACTCCTTGATCACCTGATGCTAGTGGCCAGGACAGCTTATGTTTTTTGGGTCCCATGGGAATATAACAATTGAAGAGACAGTTCTTGGTGGGCTACCAACCCCAGGGCTCTACACAGACAGAAAGGTACTTCCAGTCTTTCTGTGGAAAAGGACTCTTTATTTGTCCTGGGGCTTTACCCTGAAGGACAGACTTCAGGCTTACCACACATCTGGAAGCTACGGAGGTGCTAGCAGGGAACAGCAAACCAATAAAGAAACTTCAGCCTTAAATGGCACATTAAAATAGATGGATTTAATAGGTATATATAAAAATTCCCATCTCAAAGCTAGAAATCAATTACAAGAAGGGAATTGGAAAAAATCACAACTATGTGGAGATTAAACAACATAATACTAAACAACCAATGGATCAATGAAGAAATCAGAGGTGAAATCATAAAACATTTTGAAAATGAAATACCTCAGAAAATTAAAAATAGAAATAGCATGTGTAATTCCACAACAGGGTATTTATCCGAAGAATATTAAAACACTAATCTGAGAAGATCTATGAACCCTATATTTACTGCAGCATTATTTATAGTAGCTGAGATATGAAAGCAATCCGAGTGTTTGTCCATACCAGAGAAGATCTGGTATGACTTCCATATTCTTGAATTCCTTTTATGGTAGATGTGAATTTAGATCTTTGGCAGTGCTATTCTTTTTGCTTTTTTCTTCCATCACCATACTGTGATTATATTGTTCTTGTTAAATCAATACTGAATGTTTATATTATTATGCCTATTCAAATATTATTCATAGCAAACATTTTAGTGTGCTACAATATAATTCTTGATTACTTTCTTGTTTAGCTAGTAGTTGCCTTATTTCATAATTTATTCAATTTTCTTTGTATTCACTGCTTACTTTTTAAAAAATTTTCCATATCTTATAATCTTCTTAAAGTATTTCTCCTACATCTTCTATTCCAATTATGTAACTGATGTATTAGTTTGCTGAAGCTGCCATAACAATTTTTTGCAAGCTGAGTAGCTTAAAACATAAATTTATTGTCTTATAGTTCTGGTGTCTAGAAGTCCAAAGTCAAGGTGTCAGCAGGGCCAATGCCCCCTCTGAAATCTGTAGGGGAGAATCTTTCTTGCCTCTTCCTAGCTTTAGGTGGTTTGCTTGAAATCTTTGACTTCTTGCTTTGCTTCTGTAGCACTTCAGTCTCTACCATCTTCCTCACATGGCTTTCTCTTCCCAACCTCTCCTGCCCCCTTTTCCCCACCTCCTGGGGTGTGTCTGTGTCCCTGTGTCTCTACTTTTCTTATAATGACATCTGCCATATTGGATTAAGAACCCATCATACTTCTGTATGACCTCATCTTAACTACAACTGTGGCAACTCTCTTTCTGAATAAGGTCATATTCTGAGTTATGGGAGTTAGGATTTTAACATTATATTTTGGAGAGGGAGGTGTCACAATTCAACCCTATAACAATAGACCTTCTACTTCTTCTTCTTTTTCCCTCTCCCCTTAGAAACATTCCCCCTTGAACCCTCTTACACTGTTGGTGGGACTGTAAACTGGTGCAGCCGCTTTGGAAAACAGTGTGGAGATTCCTTAAAAAATTAAAAATAGAACTATCCTATGACCCTGCAATTGCACTACTGGGCATTTACCCCAAAGATACAGATGTAGTGAAAAGAAGGGCCATATATACCCCAATGTCCATCGCAGCAATGGCCACAATCGCCAAACTGTGGAAAGAGCCAAGGTGACCATCAACAGATGAATGGATAAAGAAGATGTGGTACATATATACAATGGAATACTATGCTTCCATCAGAAAGAATGAATATCCAACTTTTGTAGCAACACGGACTGGACTGGAAGAGATTATGCTGAGTGAAATAAGCCAAGAAGAGAAAGTCAAGTCTCACATGGTTTCACTTACTTGCGGTGCATGAGGGGTAACCTGGAGGACAGTGGGAGAAGAAAAGTAAATGAGAACTAGGGTAATCTAGGGAAGGAAATGAAACAACAGAGACTTTGGACACAGAAACAAACTGAGGGACTTGGAGGGAGGGGGGTGGAGGGATGGGAGAGCCTGGTGGTGGGTACTGGGAACACCTAAAGCGTGGAGCACTGGGTATGGGGAATGGGGGATGAATCTTGGAACACTGGAAAAAAAAAATTTAGTAACAATAAAAAAAAAACAAAAAAACATTCTCCCTTGAAATCTTGATTTTTTTCTTTCTAAATTACTTTCTTTCAGCTTTATTGCACATTCATCATCCTGGGAATTTTTCCTGCTATTATCCTGGAGAATTCTTTGTCTTTCTCCTGAGTTAAATTATAGGGCTCTCATGGCTGCTTCACTGGCTTCATCAGGTCTGTCTCATAATTCTCATTTACTCTAATGAAATAGCAACAACAACAGTAATATAGTTTAGTGACACAACCTGCACAGATGAAGAGAAAACTAATCAACAGTAATGTCAATAGGAAAAAGTCTTCCCGAGTCAACAATTGGAGAATAAAATAAAAAGCATGGAAGAAAAGTTAAGGATAGAGGAGGTTTCCAAATGACAATATCTAGTACATATAGAACTTTAGAAAGACAGGATAATAAATGAAGACAAGGTTAAAACTCAAGGACACAAGGAGGGAAAGTTCCTAAAACTGATTAAGACACATACTTGAATTATAAAACTTTACTAAGTATTAAGTATTATTAAAAAATTAATACATCCTGGGGCGCCTGGGTGGCTCAGTTGGTTAAGCGACTGCCTTCGGCTCAGGTCATGATCCTGGAGACCCGGGACCGAGTCCCACATCGGGCTCCCTGCTCGGCGGGAAGCCTGCTTCTCCCTCCCTCACTCCCCCTGCTTGTGTTCCCTCTCTGGCTATATTTCTCTCTGTCAAATAAATAAATTAAAAAAAATTAATACATCCTCAGGTGAGATATCAGAACACTAAACTGATGTAATGAGAACATCGAAAATGCTTATATAATATATATGATGTTTATGCATATATACATAGGACAGTGTATGTTTCCTATTTGAGAAGAATTCTCCAAAGAAGAAGAAAAATATAGAATAATTCTCCTATAAATTTTTTAAAAAAAATCATACTCAGAGACTTTAATATATGTCAGAAATTACAAAAAATGATAAAATGACAAAAATTAATATATGGGGGAAATAAGTAGCCCATTAATAAAATTGATCTGACAGTAGATATAGAATTCTGTGCCCCAAAGGAGAGAATGTACATATTTTTTCAAAAACACATATGATAGTTTTAAAATTGCTGTGTATTAGATCACAAAGTTAACATCAATAAATACCAAGCAAGCTTGAGCAATATAGGTCATATCCTTTTAGAATTCAAGGTTTAATATTTTTGATCTGTTATTCTTTTAGAGTAACAAAAATGAGATTGCTAACTTAAATTTTGTGAATATTTTAGTTGTCTTTAAATATATCTTTGTTCTCAGAAAGAATATTCTGATATTTCTGTAAGTACCAATTAATGTACCCATTTTATTGTTAGTCTTGAAAAATTTGATTTTATCATTTTTTGTTTGCTATGTAATAGTCAATATTGTTCTTTGTTATTTAATTTACATATTACATGGCTAGCACAATTCACCATTATCCAAGTTTATTATTTTTTGTCTTTTAAAGTGTTTTTATTATTTTGTATAGTTTTTTTTTAGCATTTACTTGGTGAATATAAAATGTTAACATATCTTTATTTTCCTAAGATACATTATTTTTAGCTTTATAATTTATTTTATTCCTCCTAAATTTATAACTTCTTCCTATTTAATGATTATTTAACCCAGTTGCCTTTAATTTTTTTCTGTGGATTAATGCATAAAAACTTGCATAAAACTAGTATAAAATATCTAATATATGGGTGTCTAAGTTGACATTTTTAAAAATGTTAGTTAATACAAAGGTGTTAATGAAAATATCTGCCAATTTAAAATGGATTATACTTGGGGCACCTGGGTGGCTCAATTGGTTAAGCGACTGCCTTCGGCTCAGGTCATGATCCCAGAGACCAGGGATCGAGTCCCGCATTGGGCTCCCTGCTCAGCAGGAAGCCTGCTTCTCCCTTTCTCACTCCCCCTGCTTGTGTTCCCTCTCTCACTGTGTTTCTCTCTGTCAAATAAATAAATAAATAAAATCTTTAAAAAATAAAATAAAATAAAATGGATTATTTCTTTAAAATTCTCTTATACTAATGTATATTTTTGAATATGTTTTGTTGAATTAATCTCTCATTTTGTTAGTTCTAATTAATTCTAACGCTAATTCTAACACTAATTCTTTTGTGGCTTTATGATATTCTGAGTTTTGTAAGTAAAGAATGTGGTTTTACAGATCTTGAATTGCACTGCTTGAGTTTGTTGAGGTTTTGATATTCATCTTTATTAATTTTATCCTGAATATGCACATGAGATGTTCTGGATAAGAGGCATATTAGTTATTACAATTACATATGCAATAATAATTCCGTTGATTCCTCTTGTTCTGGTCCTTACCTCTAGGGTGACATGATGAAAGTTGGATGGAATAATCCCCTAGATGAGTGAGAGTCATTCTATAGGTGAAAGATGGAGAAACATGGATTTTCTCTATTTGCCTGTAGTGTACTGGGGAGAGGCAGCTGCCTCCTCCTCACCTTTTGTCTTTGGAGATAGGTTGGGAAGTATCCTCGGTCTCCACTTTAACCTTCTGGAATGTAAACATATCCTTCCAAGCTCCTGATAAGTTCCAGTGTCTCTGACTTTTATGACCTAGAGATGTTTCCAAGGTCACTTGGACCTCATTCTTTCTTGAAATGTAAATACGTAAGGAAATAGAGCACACATGTTTGTGGCCCCTTAAGAGATTAGTTTAAGGGTTGAGCTTAGGCTATGACCATTTGTCCTTCTTGGGGAGATAACAGAAATTTTGTTACATTTTAAAAAAGATTTATTTATTTTATAGAAAAAGAGAGAGAAAGAAAGAAATAGAGTGAGCAGGGGGTGGGGCAGAGGGAAAGGGAGAGAGAAAATCTCAAACAGACTCCCTGCTGAGCACAGAACCTGATGCAGGGCTCCATCTAAAACCCTAAGATCATGACCTGAGCCAAAATCAAGAATCAGATGCTTAACTGACTGAGCCACCAAGGGCCCTATTTTACCACATTTTTGATCAGCATAATTAACTAAACAAAAGGGTACAGATCTAATCCTCACAGTATGTAAAGAATAAAATACTTCTAGAGGAAGGGTAGGCAAACGTTTTCTATTCATATATACCTCAGTGCCTTAATAGTCTAGGGCTTTTCACAAAAACACTGAGAAACCCAGGGAAGATTTGCTTCTACACAGATTTGAAGCTTAGCTTTACCTTTCCTTTGGACATTGGGCAAGTTTTCTCTAAGACTCAGTTACTTATAAAATAAGAGAATGATTATAGCAATACCTATCTAATAAAGATTAGATATTGATTGTGACCAAATTTATTATGTAAGCTGTGGCAGTTTGACAGTATCTGGGGGTACAAATTATTCTTATGCTGGAACAACACACATAAGCCAGGCATGACCCTGGCACACTAGACATAAGCCATACTAATTAAAATAAGCTATCTCATTACAGTGTCTCATACCTAGTAATTACTCAAGGATTTTTAACCTTTACGGTTTACTTGTTTGCTTTTTAAAAAATTTTATTAGTACTTTGTTACATTGGTTGTTTGTTCGAGGTCTTTTTGTCTTGTTCAAGTAAATACTTTAAGGTCTTTATTGGAATTTGACCCCAGTTTGGAGTCCTGCTTTTAAAATATCTATGAAATACTGTAGAAATAACTGAACCCATTCTGTATACAGCAATACATCCTGTTATTATATGAATATAAGGATGCTTATATTTGTCAAGTACTGGAAATAAGTATAATGCAAAGTATGCCCAGAACTTTCAAAAATAATTTTTAAAAACTTGTTTCCAAATTTGACTTATTAGTTGCAGAACTGATACTAAGCTATGTATGTCATCCCCATGTATTCTATAAACATTAGAGCATCTTTCAGTTGCACTTGCTCTAGGGGTAATCACAAGTCAATCCTAATGCATAATAAACTTGGGCTTAACTTACTTTGCGCTTAACTTCTGCTTCTCATTCTTTTTTATATATATGGTTGAGAATTGATGAATGTTTCCTCTTTCCACTGGGCATAGATATAACATTTTAGAAATGAGTTTATGGGTTTTATGGATTGTAATTATTATTTCACTCTTTCAACTACTTGTGAAATTCCAATTTGATCCATAGGAAATGAAATTATAGTATGCTAAGTAGGTAAATAGAAAGAACATTTTAAACGTCACTTTCTAAACACATAATTTAAATATATTTGTCTGTGGGACTCATCTACACATTATCTCTTTATTTTTCATTATTTTTTGTTTTCTTCTTAATATTTGGCATACTTGCAAGTATTTTGTTTATTGCATATTGATTGCCTACCTATACAGTTCCATTGGTCATTTTTATGGTAATTGCTCAAATAATCTGGTCCATTGATCTGTCAATTCTTGCCCAACACTCATAGCTTCTTTATCACTGCAGATTTATAGCATTCTTATAGACCTGATGCTTTTATGAGTGTTAGCGAGTTAGTAAAGTAAGTCTACTTTTAAGTAACACCAATAAGTGAGTAACATCACATACCTTGTTCTCTTCAAACCTAAATACACATTAAAACATAAGTTTTTGAGGGTAGTAACAGTCTCCAGTTTGTTTCTTTGGTGGTATATTTGCTTTTGTCCAGAACAGGGCTCACACACACACTAGATGTTCAATAAATATTTGTTGTTATGAATGATTGAATCTTTTTATAAACAGAAATTCATATAGAAATGAAATACTTCATTTTGAGATAATGCAGCTCAATATTTTCCAATATTTTCACTTTTTGTCATGTAAGAATTTCAATTATAATCTCTTCATCTAAATTGAGCTCTAAAAATACTATTGCAAGATGACATTTGTCATCTTTGAAATAGCCTGCATAGACTCCTTATTAGAAAAAGTAGAAATATCTTTTCTAAAAAAGCTTTAAAAGAAAAACTTTCTTGATCCTTTGCCCTATACACCTAATGTTACCTTTAGAGCAAAAGTCATTTTAGAATTATGCACAAATGTCTTCTTAGGAGCTTCAGTCTCCATGACCACAGCAACACATTCTACTCTCTATTAAAGCTTTTTTTTTTCTTTCATTGGGAAAAACAAAGTCAAGAACATCGTCATGTTACCAACTTCAGTGGTTCTTTTGATCTCATCTTACTCAATGCTGAAGGAATATTTGACACATCTGTGTATTCCTTTGGGCTTGAAATATTGTCTTCTCTTAGTTTCTGGAACACCCTTCATTCTAATTTTAAATCCCCTTTAGCCTCTGAATGGAATATATCAAGTCTTGCTTGTGGACCCTATTTTCTACTTTAACTCCTTCTCTAGGTACAATCATCTATTCCCATGTGTTTAAGTGTTAGATACATGCGAAGTAGTTCCACTTAGTATCTTGAGCCTTGAAGTCCCCTTCGAACTGCAGACTTGATGTATATTTGCCTACTTGAACTCCAGTCTCTCATCTCACAAATATTTTAACCTTATATATCCAAATTGAAACTCTTGAGATTCCTTTCCCTCACTTCCAAACCTAAACTTTCCCAAGATTCTATAAGTCAATTAATGGAACTATCTCCTATCTATTAAAGTGAAAAACAAATGGGTTTCCTCACATGCATTTACAGCTTCTTACTATACTTTTTTTTTTTTTAAGATTTTATTTATTTATTTGACAGAGAGAAACACAGCTAGAGAGGGAACACAAGCTGGGGGAGTGAGAGAGGGAGAAGGAGGCTTCCTGCCCAACAGGGAGCCCGATATGGGGCTCTCCGGGATCATGACCTGAGCCGAAGGCAGTCGCTTAACCAACTGAGCCACCCAAGCACCCCAACTTCTTACCATTCTTTTCAGTCCCCATGGACACCATTCAACTTCAAGCAACCACCATCTCTTGAGCAAGAAGTTTGGTCTCCTCACCTCTCTTCTTCTCTCTATCTCCCCATTGTCATCATTCTTCATTCAATTGTCAGAGTCTGTGAATACAACTGTGCCATAATTTTTCTTAACCTCATTCCTTCTTTATTATTCAAAATAAATTCTGAACTCTTTGCTGTGCCTACACTGATTCCATGATTTGAAGTTCCTGACTTTTCCAATCTCATCTCCTATCACTCTTCCATTCACTTTGGCTTTGTTGTTCCCAGAAAGGTATTAAGTAAGCTCTTTAATATGTTACATCATTTGTCTCAATGACAGGTTTATTCTCATTCCTCAAATTTCTGTTTAGAATTCACTTCTGTGGAGAAGCCTCAAGCAACCACATATCCCAATATTTACTTCTTACCATCAGGTCATCACAACCTGTATTTATGTTACAGATATAGTTTTAGTATCTATGGACTCAAAAATATCTCAAATATTTTTCTATTTTTAAAGTTTATTTCCACAACTTACTCATGAACATTAAAAAGAGTTCAAACATTAAACATGTAAAATCCAGTGCAGTGTTTGACACAAAAAACACCTGGTCCTTTAAAAAGATATGATGCATTGTCTTTAGTCCTAGAAATGAACTTTCTTTTCCCTATAGAATTAGTAAATTTTGGTCTTTCTAATAATATAAAATATATAACCAGTTTTGCTTTCCATTTTATATTACCTAGCAAAATTCTGAGCTAAAACTGTTATATCTCTAAATTATATAATTATGTAATTATTTTATCTTGCTACTTTAAAACATTTCTATGTAATTAAATAAGATCCCGCAGAATTATAACATATCATTTGAATCTATTTTGGCTTGCTAATATATATTTTGTTTTCTACATATATCTTCACTACTGAAAATGAAAAAGAAATTTTTCCTTAGGGTTTGTGTGATTTTTCTGTATAGTCTTTATCATTAGGAATATTTTATTTGATTATTATTATTATTATTATTTTAAGTTTTTATTTATTTGACAGAGAGAAACACAGCCAGAGAGGGAACACAAGAAGGGGGAGTGAGAGAGGGAGAAGCAGGCTTCTTGCCAAGCAGGGAGCCCAATGTGGGACTCGATCCCGGGTCTCTGGGATCATGACCTGAGCCGAAGGCAATCGCTCAACCAACTGAGCCACCCAGGTGCCCCTTATTTTATTATTTTTAAAGTTTTTCTTTGTTTATTTGAGAGAGAGCTAGAGAACGCACACAGAGGGAGAGTGAGGGAGAGAAGCAGACTCCCCACTGAGCAGAGAGCCTGATGCAGGGCTCCATCCCAGGACCTTGAGATCATGACTCAGCTGAAAGCAGATGCTTAACCACCTGAGCTACCTAGGTGCCCTACTAAGAATATTTTACAAAGTGAAAGACATATGTAAGTGAGCTCTTATCTCTTATTTAAGAGCACTTAGACTGCATTTTAATTGCTTATTTCCATTTTACGTATTTTCAGCCAGGACTAAAAAATACGATAGATGAGGCTTTATTGGTTTTGACAGGTGCTAAGTCCTTTATGTATATTGCATGGTGCTTACTAGATGATCAATATTTATTAAATGAAAGAACAAGTGGTGAGGTTATTACCATAAAGCAATGATTGGGACAAATATGAAACCCATGAAGCCTATTGTTGCATATGTATCTTTCATAGGACCCCTTGTTAAACTGCTGTTTAGGTTTAAATCTGTGAGCAATCTTCAGTTTCACAAAATCTTGTATTGCTGATTAGCTGAGACAATGACAAATAAAAGAAATAGTGCTTAACTCAGCAGTTTCTTTCATTTGCCTCATTAAAACTTAAAATGTTTGGTTCGATTTATCTAAAGGTCATTGCTTTATTTTGTGAATAGTGGGTATGTGTTGAAGACATGGAAATGCTCTATTCCACAATATGAAATCTAACCCTACATTTGAGCAATATTTTAATCTGGGTTATAGGCAACATGAGAAGACATACTCATGGAAGGCTCACTCTGCTCATGGCATATAGTGCAAAAAAAATCCCTGGTTATTTGTTTATAATTTTTCAATTCTGGTTCAAAAGAACCCCTGTAAATTAATTGGGAAGTGTTGATGGTCAGATTATCACCAGTGGAAAGTGAATATTGTCATTAATCTAGTAAAAATTCTCAAACAGCTAGTAAAATCTGGAATCAGATATTCACATGGAAATTTTATGATGATAAATATTAAAGATCTCCAAAGGCAATGGTAAAGGAAAATAGTGATAATCAGTAGCAAAGTTGTACAGTCACACTTCAAAATATATATAGATTAGATCACAGGATTTTTGCATTCTTCTCAGTACTTCTGTATTTTCCATTGTGTGTTGGCTGGATATGTAATACCTTGGACCCCAGTTATGTTATAACTTTTTATATCCTGGGAAAAAATAATTAAAAAGAAACAAAATCTATGCATAAAACGGACTAACATTTTAATTGGGCAGTGATGTGTAAAATGGTAGAAACTATTTCAGAAGATACATAGATACTAGTCTTTATCAAAAAATAGAGGGAAATTAAAGTGTAAAATCCATTTTTAAAAAATATTTTATTTATTTATTTGACAGAGAAAGAGACCACAAGTAGGCAGAGAGGCAGGCAGAGATGGGCCTCAACCCCAGCACCCAGAGATCATGACCTGAGCTGAAGGCAGAGGCTTTAACCCACTGAGCCACCCTAAAATCCATTATTTTTATATGAGATAATAAAAAGCTAAAATATCCTGCTTTTAAAAGGCATATTATTATTTTTTATGTGTTAATTTGCTCCAAATACACTTTCTACTTCCATATCAAGTTATTTTGATAAATTTAAAATATTTATCCCATTATTGTTAATAATTTTAGATGCTCAGTGAAGAGAGTTGGGAATGTATTAAAAATATAAATAACAAAGTATTTAAAAAAGCCAAAAATTCTACTGCTAAAGAACTACTTAATATTTTGACAAATATGATTTAATTTAAAAAATTTACAAATTTTGATTTCAGTTCTGACATGTAAAAAGCTTGAAAGTCATCACTTTCACTGTTCTTATAAGAAAAAGCTGGACAACTTAAAAGCAATGTGTGTTTTTTTGAGCCAGAAGAGAATCTGGTTTGCAGATAAAACTGTCACCCCAGAATATGGAAAGACAGGCAGATCTAGAAAATCACAGTCAAAATATGCTTATATTGAACAAGACCACTGGTGTCATAAACGTAGATTAGCACTTATAATTTTAATGGTTTTCTGGAGGCTACATGCAGGAGAATGAGGATGAGGAACTCCTGTGGACTTCAGTTTTGGGGTGGCCCCTACCCTGTAAGTTTTCTTGTAGACTTTCTCTCAAAGAAACTCACCAGATCCTCATGCAGGGAAAGAGAAATCACTATTAAATACCTTTGAGCCTTGTCCTAACAAACAACTACTGTCCAGCAGAAAAGACTGTGAGAACATTATCTCACCTGGAGGAAGAGAATTCCTCCCACTTCAACCTCTTGTAGCCTTTTTATCTCATTTAATCAATGGCAGGGGGAAGATAGTCAAGAGGTATCAGGGATGCTACAATCAAGGAAGAGTGTGTACAGAGAGGAGAAGGCTACATCACTGGGAGAACATTTATGAATGCCAACAAATGGGCCCTAATTGAAAGACTACACCATATACAAGAAAAATGGGTAATGTAAGCAGATAGTGACTCTAAGAAATAACTAAAATAAAATTTTAGAAACTAAAAACATTGCAAGAGAAATGAAAATGTCTTCAACAGGCTCATCAGCAGACTTAAAATGGATAAGAAAAGAATTTGTGAACTTGAGGATAAGCCAGTAGAAACTTTTTAACTGGAATATAAGAGAAAAAAGTGAAAGAAAGGGAACATGTAAGAATAGTAGGGCTCTTTCAAAATGTGTAATAGAGGTTGTGCTTGGGTGGCTCAGCTGTTACATATCTGCCTTCATCTCAGGTCATGATCCCAGAGTCCCAGTATCAAGCCCCACATTGGGCTCCCTGCTCAGCAGGAAGCCTGCTTCTCCCTCTCTCAATGCCCCTCTTGTGTTCCCTCTCTAACTATGCTTCTCTCTGTCAAATAAATAAATAAATAAAATCTTAAAACAAACAAACAAACAAAAAATCCCACCAAAATGTGTAATAGATATATAATCAAGATGTCAGAAAAAAAGAACACAACAGAAGAAGTATTCAATGTAATAATGGTAAAGTGTTCTCAAAATTAATGAAACACATAAAACCACAGATCTAGGAAGACCACAGAAGACCAAGCAGGATAAATATCCAGGATCCCACATCCAGGCTCATATTTAAACAGAAAAATCTTGGAAGAGGCCATAAAGGAAAGTGAAGGGGAATATTACCAATAGAAGAACAAGAAGAAAACTTACAGCAGGCTTCTCATGAGAATACAAGCAGGAAGAATATGGAGTAACATATTTGACATCTTTTTGAGAACCAATTTAGAATTCCATAGCTAGAAAAATTATCTTCATATGAAACAGATAAATATATATTTTCTCAGATAAACAAAAATGGGAAATTTATGGCTAGGAGAATTTCTTTGAAAGTAATGTAAAGAGAACTTTTTAAGTAGAAGGAAAATGATATAGGTAATAAATCTGGATCTATAATGAGAGGAAATACACTGGAGAAGGCATAAATAAAAGCAAAATAAAACCTTGAATTTTCTTTATTCTTGATCTACAAAATAACTGTTTAATATAATGATAATAAGAATTTATTGGGTGATTATAGCATATGGATAAATGAAATGAATGTAAATAATGTTACAAGTGATGAGTGACAGAAACTGTGAAAGCTGTTATAAGGTACCTATATCATACTGAAGTGATATAATGTTAGTTGAAAGTGGACTTAGATTAGATTAAAATGTGTGTTGTAAACTGAATGGATGCCAATTGTTTACAAAAGGCAGTGTAATATCAAATAAGAGAAAAATAAAATCATTTAAGTATTTTTAAATATAGAGACAGAAGAATGAGGATAAAGAAACAAACAAAAAAACCCAGATGGAACAAATAAAAAAAATACAAATATGGTATGTATTAATTAAAAATATATATCATCAATCATTTTAAATGAGAATAGTATTGATACACAAATCAAAAGACAGAGATTATCAAAGTAGACAAAAAAGACCCAATTATATGTTTCCTATAAGATACCCAATTTAAATACTAGAACAGATATGTTAAAAGTAAAGGGATGAAGAAAGATATAGTATGCTAATACTAATCAAAAGAAAGATAGATTATATTAATTTCAAACAAAGTAGACAACACAGAATATTATCAAGGACAGTCATAAAGGGATCAATTCATAAAAAATAAATAACAACCAATAATATGCTTGAATATAATAACTATGCCAAAAAATATATGAAGCAAAATTGATAGAACTGAAAGGAGAAAAAGGCAAATAAATTATAGTTGGAGATTCCAACATTCTTATCAGTAATTGATAGATCAAAGCAGGAAGAAAATTAGTAAGGATACAGATGGCATTAACAGCATTATCAATTAATATGATCTAAATGACATTTATGGAACACTCCATCAAATAAGAGCCTAGCATGTTTTATTCTTAAGCTCATTTGAAAGATTCAACATGATAGACCACATTCTGGGCCAAAACACCAGTATACATTTAAAATAATAAAGGTTGTAGAGTGGCTAGGTGTCCCAGTTGGTTAAGCATCCGATTCTTGATTTCAGCTCAGGTTGTGATCTCAGGATCATGAGTTGAGGCCTGCTTGAGATTTTATCCCAATGCCCCCCCCCCCCACTTGAGCACTATCTCTATCTCTCTCTGTATCTCTCTAAAAAAAAATCTTAAAAAAATTGAAATAATGAAAGTTGTGTAAGATACATCCTTAGCCCACAAAGGAATTGAACTACAACTCGATAGCAATAAGATAGTTGGAAAACCCTCAGATATGTGGAAATTAATAAAATACTTCTAAACCACTTATGGATCAAAGAAGGAGTCTCAAGGGAAATTTGAAAAAAGATTTTGAATGGTATCAATATGAAAATACAACATATTAAAGTTCCTGGAGTGCAACAAAGCAGTATTTAGAGGGAAATTTATGGCACTAAATGAATACACTAGAAAGAGAAGTATATAAAATAAACAACCTAATCTTTCTTCTTAGGGAACTAGAAAAAGGAGAGAAATTAAAGTGTGAATTAAGTAGAAGCAGGAAGTAATACCAATTTGAAAAAAAAAATTGATGAGATTTACAATAGAGACATGAGAACATCAGCAAACTCAGTACCAATAGCTGGTGTTTGAAAAGATCAATAAACTTGATAGACCTATAGATGGACTAAGACAAAAAAGAAAGGAGACAAATTGCCAATATCATAAATGTAAGAGAAGTTATCACTAGTAATCCCATGGACATTAAAAGTATAAAATAAAGGAATAGAATGGATACCTCTTTGTCCACAAATCTGATAATTCAGATTTAATAAGCCAATTCCTTGAAAGAAACAAAGAATCTAAACTAATGAAGAAATAGATAACATGGGGGCGCCTGGGTGGCTCAGTTGGTTAAGCGACTGCTTTCGGCTCAGGTCATGATCCCGGAGACCCCGAATCGAGACCCACATCAGGCTTCCCGCTCAGTGTGAAGCCTGCTTCTCCCTCTCTCATTCCCCCTGCTTGTGTTCCTTCCCTGGCTGTGTTTCTCTCTGTCAAATAAAATCTTAAAAAAAAAAAAAAAAGGTAACATAAGTTGCCTTATTATTACTAAATAAATTGAATCAATAATTAAAAACCTTCCAAAAAGGAAAGCTCTAGGTCCACAGGCTTTCACTTATGTATCTTTCCAAGCATTTAAAGAAAAAAATATACCAGTTCTTCACAATCTCTTTGAGGAAATAGAAGCTAAGAGACGACTTCCCCACTCATTCTATGAGGTCAGCATTATAATATTAAAACCAGATAAAGACATTGCAAGAAAGGAAAACTGTAAATCAGTATCCTGCATGGCCATAGATGAAACAATTCTCACCAAAATATTACCAAATTGAATCTGGCAATAATTTAAAATATTATACAGCACAAATAAGTGGCTATAATTAAGGGATAATTACATGTATATAAATCTGGAATTTTAACATTTGAAAATTTAATCAATGTAATTTGCCATATACACAGACTAAAGAAGAAAATCATGTTGTTACATCAAATGGCAGTGAAAAACAATTTGAGGGGTATCTCGGTTTCTCAGTTGGTTAAGTGCAGGCTATAGAAAATTGACTCAGGTCATGATCTCAGGGTCCTGGAATCAAGCTCTGGCCAACAGGCTCTGTGCTCAACAGGGAGTTTACTTGAGGATTCTCTCTACCTCTGTCCCTCTCCCTGTTTATGAGCTCTCTTTCTTTTTCTCTCTCTCTGAAGCAAATAAATAAATCTTTAAAAAGTAATTTGATAAAATGTAACACCTATATATGATTTCAGAAAACCTCTCAGCATACTGAGAACAATAAGAAATTCCTGGGGCGCCTGGGTGGCTCAGTTGGTTAAGCGACTGCCTTCGGCTCAGGTCATGATCCCGGAGACCTGGGAT
>PITA01013674.1:0-32140 GCA_004023965.1 Spilogale gracilis | reverse complement strand
AAAAAGAAAATTACAAAGATAATATACAAAAGTCAGTTGCTTTCTTATATATCAACACATGATTACATTTTGAAATTGCATTTAAAAAAGCAATACCATTTATAATAGTACCAAAAAAGAAAAAAAAGGGAAATTCTAAGGTGTAAATCTAAGGTCTGAATACCTGAATATGGAAAACTACAAAATACTGATGAAAGAAATCAAAGAATATCCATATAAATAATTATGGTTGAGAAGATTCAATATCATTAATTTTGTTACTATTTTCTCCAATTTAATCTATAGATTCAATATAATTCCATTTAAAATCCCAGAAAATGATTTTGTTGACAATAACAAACTGATTTTAAAGTCTTTGTGGAGGGACATCTGGGTGGCTCAGCTTATTAAGCATCTGCCTATGGAGATGTAAAAGGAGTCAGTAATTGCCAGGGGTTCAGTGTGTATGTGTATGATGGGGGTTGGAGAAGTGAAGGGGAAAGGCAGTTGACTATGTGAAGCAAAGGGTAGTAAAACCTGATGATGAAAGGAAATGGCAGAAATATTAAAGATTAAATTTCTTAGCATTTTGGAAATCTCTACTCTTTAGAATTGGAAATTAATTTGATGGAAGAAGCAGATAAAATTAATACAGAATAAAATCTGAGGGTTTTTTTTTTTAATATTTTATTTATTTATTTAATAGAGAGAAACCCAGCCAGAGAGGGAACACAAGCAGGGGGAGTGAGAGAGGGAGAAGCAGGCTTCCCGCCGAGTAGGGAGCCTGATGTGGGACTCGATCCCAGGTCTCTGGGATCATGACCGGAGCCAAAGGCAGTCGCTTAACCAACTGATAGCCAGGCGCCCCTGAGGGTTTTTTGCTACATACATATATCCAATTATCTACTAAGTATCTATTTCTGGATGTCTCAAAAATACAGCTAAAGCAACATTTTCAAAATAGAGCTTTCTCCTGATTTTATTCTCCTTTAATGTTCCCTAATTCAGGAAATATTTCCATAACCCATCCAATTATTGAAGCCATAAATACAGTAGTCTGTTTTAACACCTTCTCTCACCATAATTTTCCAAAGTTGGGTCAGTTTTGCCTCAAGATATATGTACTTCAAGATGCAAGTATCTTGAATTGATCTTTTCTCTCCATTTCCAGCAACAACCTTCTATTATTTCCTGTATGATCTGCTTAATGTACTTTAAAAAAAAAAAACAGTCTGCATTTTCTCCATTTTAATCTCTACACATTGGCCAAAGTGATCTTTGCAAATTCAAGTCTGTTTATATCACATCTCTACATTAAAAATACTCAATGATTTCCTGTTATTCTTAGTATCAAGTGTTAGGGCCTGGAAGTGCTGTGTGAGTGAGCTGACAACAGGCTACCTTGCCCAACACAGTTCCAGGTTCTGTCTGTTACTCTGGTACTACAGTTGTTTTATTCATACCTCTTTCTATTTAGAGAGGAAGATAGTTTGGACAATAAATTATATGCTTATCCTGATTGTAAGGCTCTTTATTATCTAGCCTCTTTCTTCCTATGTCTTAAGCCTCATCCTGAAACTTGATGCTTATTACCCCTCATAGCCCCAGTTTTTGTACATTCCTTGGTACCTGCCATACTCTCTCCTCCCACGATGTACTTGCCTATATGTTGTTTGCTATGTCTGAGACTCCATTACCCTGACCTCTCCACCCCTCATTTTTTTTTTCTTTGCCTAGCCAATTCCTACTTATTCTTCAGACTGTAATTTCATTGTCAAGGGTTCCCTGGACTTCCAAAATGTTTAAATCCCTGTATTATATGATTTCATAGGAACATGCACATTTCCTTTATAGTATTTATTACCATAGTAACTTTACATTTTGTGTTTGATTATTTTATTAATTTTTGCTTCTCCTATTAGAAACTTAGTAGTTTATAAATACCATGACAGTGCCTAAATAGATTAAATTTATTTATTATATATAAATATAATATATATTTTATATATATATAGATATATATTATATATAAAATATATAAGAGTATATATTTTATATATTTATAAATATTTATATATATATATATATAAACTGAGCAAAAGTAAATTGTCTCCATCATCATACACAACTTAGGTCCCTTGGTTCATCATAATAGTTCCTTGCACAATCAATCATTGGAATTCTTTGCCTTTTTCTTCCCGTTTTTTGTGTACACAGCAGAAGAGAAAACCAAATACCAATTTCCAGTGGGCCTTTAGTGGCACCAGATAATATTACTCCCTTATTTCCTTGTCCTTTTATAAAACTATCTCACATCATATCCTCTCTCTTTGAGTCTTTAATGTATCTTACTCCCTTGTTACCCTCAGTTAATCATTTTTCTTCCTGTTCCACTGAGAATTTGTAACCCCCCCAAGCATATTAACACATGTTAAACATCTGGTGATTCTCATGCTCTCATACTCTGCCTTTCCTCATATTAAAATGAATGCTTCTGTGTTCCTATTTAATGCGATATTCTACTAGTTCATCAGCCTCTAGCCCCATGTCACCTCTGAAAGGCAGTCTTTTACTCTAATCTCCACATCATCAAATTCCCCTCTCTACAAAAACATTTTTATTAGCAACTAAACATAGTGCAGGTTTTTATGGGAAAATCCCTTTCTTAATACCTCACACTTCCCTTCAGTTATTGACTCATTATTATCTATCACTTTACAGCAAAAACTTTCAAAGGGTTGCCTATACTTTCCAAAATCACTAATAATTTCCATGTTAAGGCTAGTGGTGATTCTTTTTTTAAAAAATATTTTATTTACTTATTTATTTGAGAGGAAGTGGGGAGAAGGGACAGTGGGTGGGGGGAGAAGGATAAGCAGACTCCTTGGAGAGTGCTGAGCCTAAGGCCTTAATCTCCTGAACCTGAGAACCTGACCTGATCCTAAATCAAGAGATAGACATACAAATGACTGAGTGACCCAGTGCCCCTCTAATGGTGGTTCTAATCTTTATTTTACTTGACCTATCAGGAGGAATTAAAACAGTCACTCTTTCCTTTTTGAAATATGATCTTCACTTCTATTCTGAGACTCCATATTTTCCACATTTTCCTCTTCTTTGGCTGTCTTTTCTCAGTCTCCTTTGCTGTTTTTCCCCATTCCCCAACCTCCTAATATTTGAACGACCCAATGCTCAATCTTCCTCCTCCTACATCTCTATACTAACCCTTAGTAATTTCATTTGGTCTCATGGCCCCTGATACCATCTATACTTTGATGACTTTTCAATTTCTATCTCCATATAGTCACTCTCATCTGAATTTTAGATTCTCATATTCAAAAGCACACATAACAACTCTACTGGAAATTTAATAGTTGTCTCAAAGTTAACATGTTCAAAATAGAACTCTCTACTTTTTCCCCAAATCTGTCCCTCCCACAATCTTTCTATTCTTAGTTATTGTCAAATTCATCTCTCCAATTTGTTCATGCCAGTAACATCTTTGATTTCTCTTTATTTTGTACTTAACATCTATTTTAGTTGCAAGTCCTATTGACCCAACTTTCAAGATTTATCCAGACTTTAAATACTTTGCCTCATTTCTACCATTGCATATGATATAAGCCACTGTCATTTCTAAACAGAAATTTTGCAATAGTTTTTTAACTTAGCAAAAATGAATTGTCTCCATCATCACACACAACTTAGGTCCCATGGTTCATCATAATAATCACTTCCTTGCACAATCATTGGAATTCCTTGCTCTTTTCTTTTTATTTTGTATGTACATCTTATTTTTCTTTTCTTTTTTTTTTTTTAAGATTTTATTTATTTATTTGACAGAGAGAAACACAGTGAGAGAGGGAACAGAAGTGGGGGAGTAGGAGAAGCAGGCTTCCGTCTGAGCAGGGAGCCCAATATGGGCCTCGATCCGGGGACTCCGGGATCATGACCTGAGCTGAAGGCAGACGCTTAATAACTGAGCCATCCAGGGACTCCACATCTTATTTTTCTATAGACTCTTCTCCTCATAAAATCTATAGTGGTTCTTTAAAAAGCATATATATTCAAAATATTATGTTTAAAATCCTCATAACTTCCCATCTCACTCAAAAGAAAAACCAATAGTCCCATAATGCTCTACAAGATCCTGCATAATCTGTCTTCCTTCTTTCCCTCTGATGGTGCCTTTTATTACTCTCTTCCTTATTCAAATTTCTCTAAACTCACTAGTCTTCATGATATGCCTAAACATACTCAAGTATCCACAGCCTATGTTTTATTGACCAAGATATTTTTTTCCAGTTTAATAACATCAATTTCCCCTTCATGTACCATTTAAGAGTAAGCACTCCTTACCCCTTCCTTCCTGTTTTATGTTTTTTCCAAAACAAATTGTTACAACTTGCATGCTATATGTTTGACTTATACATGTATATATCATCTGTTTCCTTCTACCACAAAATTAGGGATATTCTTCCCTCTATTTTTTTTGTTTTGTTTTGTTTTCTTGCTCTATTCTTCAAACTTAGGAAAGTGATTGGCACACAATAGAATTCAGCATACTTACCAAATGAATGGATGAATCATTAATTAATTAAGCTTATATAGAGGTTTAGATCTACTATTGATATGGTAGGCTTAATTGGTCTCAACCCATTTCTTGTAGTTGCTATATATTTTCCAAAATCAGGCATGTGTTTTAATTCAGGCAATTGGAGAGGCAGGTGACTTGATTCCTGGAGGTATAGGAATAGGGTTGTGCAATTTAAATAGTGTAGCATTTGTCTGTAGGGGACTGGTGAGACTTAGGAAAAATTGGGAAACAAAGACAGAAGGGAGACAGTGTTGGGTGGTACTGCATAGTAGGTCACAAAGGACAAATGTTTAAACTCATTACATAACTGACAAATTGCTTATTTTGCATTGTAGACATGCAATGTTTTTTCATGGAATTATTGGAGATACCCAGATTTCAATGTGTGATTTAGAACCTGCCATTTTCTGAAAATGATGTGGGAGTTGAGGAATGGGCTGACATAGATAAAGTTGTGTGCCAGTATCCAGGGAAATGAGGGGGTGGCTGGTTTGACAAGTGCTGAATATAATGTGCTTAAAACTCTGGCCTGAAACTATGGGAAGAATGCTGTGCAGGGGGATTTTAAATCTTTACCCTCATGTCTAATATGTAGTAGCTTGTTGCAAATATACAAGTTTGAAAGAGTAGGATTGCTAAAACAATCCAGAAAGGTTTAATCTGGGAATTTATAATACCTGCTAGAATAGTTTGCAGTGGTATTTTGGCTTTATAAATAATGCATTCTACCATAAATGGGATGTAAGCTACATGCAGAACGTACCACTTAATAAGTAGCTATATATCACTAGAGCATTTAGGTTTTAAAAGGTTTATGACTAGTGTGCAATTATTTTAAATATTTTCTAAATATCTGAGTCCTACAAGCCATATATTCTCCTCATAGTAGAAGCAAAATAAATCAATTGGCGTGCCTCAAGTATGTTACCTATAATCACATCTTACAGTATGCAGTTAACACTTAGGTTTATATTTTGGAAAAAAAAAATTCTATTGTTCCATATAGAGGAGAGACAATAGCAGAAATATCAGTGGATGCAGGGATATGTAAGGAATTAGGAGGTTATTGCAATAGTCCAGGTGAGAGATTAGGGGTGCTTATATGGAGATGGAGTTATGGGTACAATTAGATAGCTTTGAGAAATATTAAATAGTAGAACTGATTAGACTTTGTACTGGTTACCTTAGGCATGATGAAGACGGGGAGGTGTTGTGAATGGCAGTCTTCTGATTTAAGTAATCTAATCAATTCTGGTGGCCATTCACTAAGAAAGGATGAGGTCTGCCATGTGTGTGTGTGTGTGTGTGTGTGTGTGTGTGTGTGAATTTAAATTCAGTTTTGAGCCTGAGTTTGAGACATTCCATTAGAACTAGCAAATATGTAGCTAGATACAAAAATGTGAAATTCTGAGGTGTTATCTAGACCAAAGATATAAATTTGAAAGTCATCCTGTTTATAGATACAAAATTGAGGTGGGGGAGTCAATGTGATGTCTTATAAAAATGATTAGAATTTATGTGCATGGAACTGGAGGATAAGTCAATCAGAAAAACACAATTATAGTTTCACTTATATGTGGACCTTAAGGAATAGTGCGGAGGACAATAGGGATGTGGGGTGGAAACTGAATGGGAAGAAATCAGGGAGGGCACGAAACCATATGAGGCTCTTGACTCCAGGAAACAAACTGAGGGTTGCAGAAAGGGAGGTATGTGAGGGGATGGGATAACTGGTGATGGGTATTAAAGAGGGCACATGATATAATGTGTACCAGGTGACTAATGAATCATTGGGTATTATATCAAAAAGATGATATCTGTAATTAAAAAAATGATTAGAAAAATACCAGAAAGTAATCTAAGGTCCAATACCTAGGATTGGAGTAAACATTTTTTTTTCCTATAAAGGGCTATGTATATAGTAAATACTTTAGCCTTTTATGACTATGTGGTCTCTGCTACAATTATACATCTTGCCACTGTTGTTCTTAATTGACCATAGGCAATATATACATGAGTGAACCTGGTTTTGTTCCAATAAAAGTTTATTTACAGGGGTGCCTGCGTGGCTTAGTTGGTTAAGCATCTGCCTTTGACTCAGACTATAATCCTAGGGTCCCGGGATAAAGCCTGTGTGGGGCTCCTGGCTCAGTGGGGAGGTTGCTTCTCCCTTTCCTCCCCACTCATTTTCTCTCTTTCTCTCTCCCTCCCTCCCTCCCTCTCCTCTCTCCTCTCTCCTCTTTTTCTCAATAATTAAAATCTTAAAAAAACCCTTTATTTACAAAATCAGAAAGTAAGTTGAATTTGACTCATGAGCCGTAGTTTGCTGACCTATGAACTAGGATCCTGAATTTAAATACTGTATCAGGTAAATGAAAATGAATTGGCAAGGCAGAAATAGAAGTGAGAGGTGGTAGAAAAAAATTAATTGAGGGTTATGTCAGAAAAGTAGCTGGAAAAGGGAATTCTAAAAAAAGAAAAAACTTATGCATTAAAAAAATCCCATTGAATTTAGCCACATGGTAAACATTGATCACCTTGTTAAATATATTTTAAAGGTATAATGGGAAGGAAAAAAATTGCAGTGGGTTGAAGAAAAGAGGGACATGGACACTGTAAATACAGATAGCCCTTGTATGAAATTAGATGTGGAGGATAGGGATAAAATATATCTGGAAAGGGAAGAGTTTTCTATAAGTGGATATTAAGTGGATATAGAATAGACAACCAGCCATACATTCACATGTTTGGACCCCCAGTTCAGACTCCCTATTTGCTTTGGTGCTCACTAGTTTAAGCTAGAGGCACTTAGTGGTGTTGCATTAGCAGATATTGAAGTCCAACAAAGCTCTGGTTTCCAAGTTCTCCCCATTTTCAGGGAGGTAAGGACCATTTTAGGAATATATTTCTTTAGGACATGTGTATATGGGGAAGCATTGCTTTCAGTGATTCTAAACAATGGCAGTGCTGCATAACAAAACGGTAGAAGAAAATGAATTTTACTGAATCTAAAAGTATTATGTTAATTTGTTAATAAACCAGTTGTAAGCTGGTACCCCCCCTTGTGATCCAGAAATCTAGTTAAGCATGGTTTGTAACATTTGAGAATCTTGAGGTCTCCTTGTAATTTCTGGAAAACTGCAGATAGTTAACATGCCTACATAGTCCTCTGTCACCACTCTGCTCTACAAACTATGAAGCATTACAGTTTCTGCATCTCATGTCTACAAAGGATTAGGCACAGGATTTATAAGGTCCTTGCTCACAACCAGATTTTGACTTTATTTAAAAGGCAGTCATGGGGTGCCTGGGTGGCTCAGTTGGTTGGGCGACTGCCTTCGGCTCAGGTCATGATCCCGGAGACCCGGGATCGAGCCCCACATCGGGCTCCCTGCTCGGCAGGAAGCCTGCTTCTCCCTCTCTCACTCCCCCTGCTTGTGTTCCCTCTCTGGCTGTGTTTCTCTCTGTCAAATAAATAAAATCTTTAAAAAAATAAAATAAAAGGCAGTCCAAATTTCTACTTGAATTTATCTCTTCCAATTAAAAACGTACAGTAAGTAAAGACTTAAGTACAAGCCTGCAAACCTGAGTTTTCTTCTCTCATATGCAATCTAACGAACTAATGAAGAATTTAATATTTTTGTGATATCTCCAAGTTATAGATTTAGATAAGCATTATCTCTCATATTCTGTACATTGCACTTTATTTTTATTTAGTGACAAGAGGTACTAAAAATGCACCCATTTGTTTAGTTAATAAACTGTAGCTTTATTCTAGCTTTAGACTGATGACATAGAGTCTATTTTATTCCAAAACAGTCTATTTTATTCCAAAATGGTGAATCCATATTTTAGACAAATTCATACTGATGAGATCAAACTCAGAAAGTTTCTTTGTTCATATGTGATATAAAGCCATTTTATTTCCCATTGATAAATGCATTCAAAACTTTAATTGTATAATAATTATTTTAGAGTTTCATTTTGTTGTATCATGATGTTGCATTTGTTTCCAGTCCTTTGTACAGAATGGCTGCAAATTGGAAATATCATGCAAGTCAGGACTAACAAAAAAAATATTTCGATTCCAGAATCAGAATTAGGAAAGTAAGTAACTGTATGTTATTAGGAAAAGCAACGGATACAGGAAAAAAAAAAAAAGTTGTAGTGCCCTTTTTTTATTTTCTCAGCTACATTTGAGGAAAAAGGTCAAGGACTCAAGAATCGTTTGCCTAGCAATATTTTGGAAAACAATAGGCTTCTAATGATTGACAATAAAAGAATAGCAGACAGCTTTAATGGTATTTTTTCCCCCTTATTACTGAGCCAACCAGCTCTATCAGAACCATAAATATCCAGCAGTCAGTTTTACTGTATTTTTGAAGATTGCACATTCTCTCAGTATTTCCAGGATAGGGATGACCATAAATGAAGGTGAGACAGAGCGGGTGCCCACAAACCTGGGAAAACAGATAACAGCAACCAGTGTTCTGATCCAAAGTCTACGTGGAAAGGAGTTTTCAAGCACATTAGCCTCACCTGGGGAGTTCACAAAAATCCTGATACCGACTCTGTTCTCAAATCAATTAAGTCAGAATCTCTGGGAATGGGACCCAAGAATGGTTATATTCTTAAAGTCCTCAGATATATTTGATATGAAACTCAGGTTATGAATTGCAGATTTAGAGACTGAGGCAGAAAAATGTTATAGGCATCAGTGATAATGGTGTTTGCTGTTGTACCTATTATTTGCTCATTTAAGCAGTCTTTATGTGTTTTATTTTATAGATAGATTCAATCTTTAAAGACACAGTATGTGCAGAAAAGATCAGTGAAATGTATTAAAATTATTTGATTGGAGTAAGAAAGAGCTGATATATTATAATGACTAGCCAAATTCAAGACTGGGCCAGGGCAGATTACTTTTAGAATAATACAGAGTTAGCCAATATGTAAGACTTAGACATCGTTGTATCTACTTGTATCTAAGTATTTATATGCCTTTAAATTTTGCTCTAATTTTGAATATCAAATACATAAATCTAAAATAATAATGTATGTTTAGCTACTATATTAAAAATTAAATAATGGAAAAACATACAAATAAATTATTTGTTAATTAATATCATGAAGGCTTGTTCTTGCAATCAAAATATTGTAGCCAAGATCTTGAATCAAATTTGCCTATTCTAGAGCTTTTAGTGTGGATTATAGTTCACATGAATTGGAGTAACACTGGCTATTAAAGGCGAACAAATGACCACTACTTCAGATATACAGAATTATAATTGCTGGGTGATAGGCTTTGTAACTTGAGTTTTATTCACAAGCTTCTCAGGATATTTTGTTATACAATAAATTTTTAGAATAATTGTTTTACTTCCTTCTAATGTAAAACTCAGATTTATAAATGTCTGTATGCCATTGTAGGCCAGGAGAGGGCAGCAGAAAGCTGGAATTTATGGGAAAGAAGTGAAGACTTGAGGGATCTGGGGAGTCACCTAGGATTTGGGAAAACACACACGTCTAGGTAATTGGATGAGTTTATAACTCCAACTAAGAAGCAAATCTGTTGGTCTATTCTGTTAGGTACTTAAAAAGAACTTGTGGAGGTTGGAGGAGTTAATTCAAAACCATATGTCAAAATGGAGAGCAAGTCAACTGGAAAGCATTCATTCCCCAGAAACAGATTTTTAGACCATCCCTAAACCCAAAATAAAAAAGAGAGACACCAAATAAAGAAGAGAAACAAAAACATCTGTAATGTTTCATAACATCTCTTTGTAGAATATGTTTATGAAAGCTGTCAGTACTGAAATATTTTCCCAATTACAACAATTCAATGTTTCAGTTGACTTTGATTAGAAGGAAAAGAAGTTTCTACCCCACTCACTCCAAGCATTCTACCAGTAATTAAATGTTTCAGATATTTGTTCTTGCCAAGGGGCAATAAGTAGCCAAGTTTGCTATAGCACATTGTCTGTTATACTTTTTGCTGTTATATTTTTATTCACATACTTAATATTATATCTCCTGTAGACACATTAGATACATATTACTTGTTATTCCATTGTATATACTTAATTCCTTTAAACTAGTGAAAAGTTGTTTGGCCTAGTATATTGCCAAATATAGAATGCAAGAGTGAATGACTATGTGCATTTAGAGAACTGAACCATCTATAAATAGATACTTTTGAATTATAAAATACAACGAAGGAAAATAGCATTTCAGTGTATGACCAGTTTTTGTTATGTAGTGATAACATATGATCAAAAGATAACATCTACTTTTGGGAAACAGTTTAAGAAGAAAAGAGTGTTTCTGATTAAAGGATAGATGACTTTTTATAGAATACCTGACACTAAACACTTAATTGGAAAATTTAAATGTTGTTAAAAATATTCTGCTCTGAGGATACTTAGAAAGAAAACCAAACTAATTACCATTTTTACCAGAAAGCATTTATAGCCAATTGGTCATAGGTTGGAAGAAAAGTTACTTGAGAGAAACATTTATGTATGATCTCAGAAAAATGAAATATAAGAAAAAGTAAGTACTGAATTGGCATAATATATAATGCAAATATAAGGTAGTCTAGAGATACAAAAGACTATTTTATAAAAGTGAAATACTTCTACTAAGAATAAGAATAAGAATAAGAATAAGAATAAGAATAAGAATAAGAAGAAGAAGAAGAAGAAGAAGAAGAAGGAGAAGAAGAAAAGAGGGTGGGTGGAGGAATATCTCAAAAGAAAAAAAGAAAAAGGAACTTATTTTTAATTGAGAAATATGAACACTTTAGAAGAATGTAGGATGGTGTAAGTAAACTGTATTAAGTGAATAGTCAAAATACCTGCCAAAAACATTCTCTCATGTATAACTGCAGTGTGTTTACACAGAACCAAGAACACAGGGTAAGGAGAAAAGGATTGATGGGCTAGTGCTCACTATCTTTCCAATGCGTTTTCAATACACTAAAAGTTTAGGAAACCAAACAGAAAAGCTGAGAATTAAACAGGATTGGCTATATTCTGTTCTTCAAAAAAAACTGTTAAAAGTAGTTATTCTTAAATAGAACAGTAATATTACATCAAAAGATATCAGTAGTTTTATGGGCCTTATTGTCATATGCGCTAAGCTTTTAGCAAGCAAATTCATTAATATAACTTCATAATTAAGCTGACACACGTGTGAGAGGGGAAAGAGATGATACTGCGAAGCACTAAAGGGACAAAAGGAAGTAAGGAAAAAGTAAATAGAATATATGATAATCTTAATTTATCCATCAATGTCTTGATTAGTTGATTCATCCATCCTTCCATCTATCCATCCATAATCAATTATGGAATATATACTAGAGATGAGGAATTGGGCAAGGTAAAATGTAGGCATGACTCTTAGGAAGTTTTTTTTTTTTCTTTTTAAGATTTTATTTATTTATTTGACATGGCTAGAGAGGAAACACAAGCAGGGGAGTTAGAGAGAGAGAAGCAGGCTTCCTGCTGAGCGGGGCTGGATCCTGGGACTCTGAGATCATGACCTGAGCAGAAGGCAGAGACTTAACGACTGAGCCACCCAGATGCCCCTCTTCAGAGATTTTTATATAGAGAAAGCTATGGGGTGTGAGTGATGGATCATAGGCTGCAAGACAGAGAAAACCATCTACAATAAAGTACTCATTTGAATTTTGTACTCTAAAATATCCAATCTCAGTTTGGAAGCCATATTACTTAAACAACAAAATAACGGTAAAAGCAACACCAAAAATATTTTCAGTATTTTCAGATGGGCATACTGACAAAGTAAAGACTTATTAAGAAATAAATGAGTAAAATAATCTTTATAAGGCATTGCTCAGTTGCTATTTAAATGTTTTAAGTTTATTTTAATGACGAAAGCAGACATGAAATAGTATCAACTATAGTAAGAAACTTTGAATGAAAATAAGAACATTTACTTTCACTGCTTTGTAAGGTGCTCTGTAAATCATTTTGGATTTCTAATGAATGTTCATTTGAGCTACTTTTTAATTTGTGCAATTGTAGTGTGTCGTATAAGGCGTCGTTAGGCTAGGCAGGAGAGTGATGTCTTGTTTGTCTGTCTTTTCCCTATATTCATATGGTTAGCAGGCCTGCGTATGGATGCTGAGGGGACAAGGACATGCACTGGGCGGGATTTTCTGTTGCCTCTTTGGTACGATTACCACGTGCAAAGTTGGAAAGATTTTATTAACATCTTTTTCCTTAGATGGGTCCAAGTTAGGGTTTACCAATAAAAGGAACTTTCTCATGATTTAGAAAGCAGAAGTAAAGCGGAGGCCATTATTCAAAAATGTTTATGGTAATCAGACATGGAAACTTAGACAGATGCAATGGTTTCATTTAGACATGGTGACCTCACAGCCTGCTCTGTGAGTTATGTATCACATGAACAGGGGGCTATGTAGAAATCTAGCCCTGACTTCATGATGTCAGTTTGGTGGCTAAACATATTTTTTCCACAATTTGTGGTAACTTTTTGAAAAATTTATAAGACTTTATTTTTTCAGAGCAGTTTTAGGTTTCACAGCAATATTGAGCAGAAGGTATAGTTTTTTCATGTACCTCTTACCCCAACACATGCCTAGCTTCCTGCATTGTCAACATCCCCTACTAGAGTAGCAATTTTTTACAATTAATAAATCTGTATTAACACATCATTATTATCTGGAGTCCATAGTTAACATAATGATTTACTCTTGGTATTGTATATTCTATGAATTTGGACAAATTATAATGGCATGTATTCACCCTTATAGTATCAGAGTATTTTCACTGCCCTTAAAATCCTCTGTACTTCACCTAATCATTTCCTGCCATGCCTGTCTCCCAACCTCTGGTAACTACTGATCATTTTGCCATCTCCATAGTTTCACCTTTTCCAGAATGATATCAAGATGGAATCATATAGTATTTAGCCAATTCAGATTGGTCTTTCTTTCTTTCTTTCTTTCTTTCTTTCTTTCTTTCTTTCTTCCTTTCTTTCTTCCTTTCTTTCTTTCAAGATTTTATTTATTTATTTGACAGAAACACAGCTAGAGAGGGAACACAAGCAGGGGGAATTAGAGAGGGAGAAGCAGGCTTCCTACAGAGCGGGGAGCCCAATGCTGGGCTCGATCCTGGGACTCTGGGATCATGACCTGAGCCAAAGGCAGATGCCCAATGACTGAGCCACCAAGGCACCCCAGGATTGATTCTCTCATGTAGTAATATACATTTAAAATTCTTCTATGTCTCTTCATGGTTTGATAGCTCATTTCTCTTAGTGTTGAATACTGTTCCATTGTCAGAATGTACTGCAGTTTATTTATCCATTCACCTACTGAAAGACGTCTTAGTTGCTTCCAAGATTTGGCAATTATACATGAAGTCAGTATAAATATCTATATACCGATTTTCGTGTGGACATGTTTCAAACTCCTCTGGGTAACTGACCATGAGTATGATTTCTGGATCCTATGATAAAAGTGGGTTTATTTTGTAAAACCACATTAACTTGTCTTTCAAAGTGAGCGAACCCGTTTGCATTCCCACAGCAATGTTCTCCATCTCTTGCCAGCATTGGTTGTCACTGGTTGTGGATTTGGGCAATCCTAATGGATGTATAGTGGTATTTCATTGTTTAAAACTACATTTTCCTGATGACATATGATGTGGCATATTTTTTCATATGCTTATCTGCCATCTGTATATCTTCTTTGCTAAGATGTCTGTTAAGGTCTTTGGCCTATTTTTTTGATCTGGTTGTTTGATTTCTTCTAATGGAGTTCTAAGAGTTCTCTGTGTATTTTGGAAAAGAGTTCTTTATCAGATAAATCTTTTGCAAGCATTTTATCTCTGTCTGAGGCTTGTCTTATCTTTCACTTGACAGTCTTTTGCAGAGCAGAAAATTTTACTTTATTTTATTTTTTAAGAAAATTTTAATTTCAATAAATTCTAGATTATCAGTTTTTTTTTTTAATGGATCATGCTTTTGGTATTGTGTCTAAAAAGTGATTGCCAAACCCAAGGTCATTTAGTTTTTGCCTGTGTTATCTTCCAGGAATTTCAGTTTTACATTCTACCTTTATGTCTGTGATTCATTTGGGGTTAATTTTTATGAAGGATATAAGGTGTTTGTTTAATTTCATTTTTTTGCATATGAAAATCCAATTGTTCTGGCACCTTTTGTTGAAGAGACTGTCTTTGCTCTGTTGTATTGCCTTTGCTTCTTTGTCAGTGATCAGTTGCCTGTATTAAGGTGGGTCTATTTCTGAGCTCTTTACTTTGTTGCTTGATCTATTTATTGATTTTTTCACCAATACCACACTTCCTTCACCATAGCTTCTTACTTAAGCTTTATAGTAAGTCTTGAAGTCAGGTGGTGTCAGTTCTCTGACTTTGTTCTCCTTTAGTGTTGTGTTACTGTTCAGGATCTTTTGTCTGTTATATAAACTATTTACAGGAAGGGGTAGTAATTATGCGTTTCCCCTAGCAAATTGTATCATAATAGCTCTTACTTTATAGGTCATGGAGCCAGTTAGGGGATTCTTCTAGTTATGAATATGTAAATCGAGAAATAACCGCAGATACATTTAGAAATTTACTGACCTTATCATGAGATGGACCTAAGCCAAAACTTCATTGATAAACTGAGTTTACTGGCTCCTACTTGGAATGGGAAGCCAATGTGGCATTTTGGGTTCTAAAGGATTAATGTCAGTTCCCAAGTCCAGTAATTTCTGAAAAGTCCAGGAATTTGCCTTTTCCTAAAGTGTAGTTACCCTCCTTTGACTCCCTCTTGTGACTCAAGTCCTAGGTTTGGAAAAACAAAACAAAGTAAAACAAATGCGTCTGTAAAGGTTTTTGTCGTTTACAATTTCAGTAAAATGATAGTAGAGTGGACATCTATTTCCACCCTAAGGATACCAACCACTGAATACTGCTCTTATCCTTCTGCTCATTATAATACCCACAACTATCTTTTCTGATTTGTCTTCATGTATGGGTCAAACCTGGCAGGATTTCCATCTGATTTCACCAGGACCTCTTCACATGGAAGGTTCTAGACTCTAATCCTCATCTTAGCCCGATGAGACTACTAAATTCTCTACTTCGCTTTCCAAAGCCTATTTAGGTTTTTTTATCTTCACACTCCATGTATTTCTATTTTTCAGCAAACATTGAGGGGAAAACAGGCTTAGTTTAGCAATGGCTCAGCTCCTCTCTTTGTCACCTCTCAAGACTTTTTAGTCCTCAAGTGACAAAACATTCTATTCCATCTCTGCTCCAACAGTGAACTCTGCCAAGGCAGAATCCAGAATTTTGAACAGTTAGCTGGTGTCCAAAACCAAAAAATACCCCAAGGGAAAAAGGCTACAGAATCTCAGTTCATCTTTCATAAATCTTCTCTGTGGGGGATTTTGTCTCCTTTATTCCAGATTGATTCATTAGCTCTCCAGTGTCTATCAAGATATGCATTTGAATATTTTCTCCACTATAGTTGCTCTTAAAAGGAGAATTAGTATGCCACAAATTCCTCCATCATACCTGGAAGCAAATGTTACACTTTCTATTTGAAAACAAATAAAATAGTTATTGGTTGATTCAATCTTAACTGGAGTGCTTTTGAAAGAGAGAGATTGAGAGAGTCTGCATGGGAGGGGGAAGAGGCACAGGGAAAGAGAGAGAGAATTTTTTTTTTAAGATTTTATTTATTTGGCAGAGAGAAACACAGCTAGAGAGGGAACACAAGCAGGAGGAGTGAGAGGGGGAGAAGCAGGCTTCCTCCCGAGCAGGGAGCTCGAGATGCGGGGCTCGATTCCGGGTCTCTGGGATCCTGACCTGAGCCGAAGGCAGTAGCTTAACAACTGAGCCACCCAGGCACCACCGAGAGAGAGAATTTTTTAAAACAATATTTATTTATTTATTTGAGAGAGAGAGACATTCACAGGGAGGGAACACAAGCAGGGGGAGGGGAGAGAGAAGCAGGCTTTCCCGCTGAGCAGGGAGCCCAATGGAGGGCTCTATCCCCATGACCCAGGGATCATGACCTGAGCAAAAGGCAGAGGCTTAATGAATGAGCTACCCAGGTGTCCCAGAGAGAGAGAATCTTAAGCAGGCTCTACATCCAGCATAAGCTTGGCTCAAGACTCAATTGTAGGACCTAAACCAAAATTCGGTGTTGGACACTCAACCAACTAAGCCACCCAGGTACTCCGTGGAGTGTTTTAGATTAGCAACTCATATGCCCCCAATGTTTTTCCCTATGGCCTTATAAAAAGCAATTTTACACATAAAAAATGAGACCACCCTGATTTATTTTCTAGTTAGCTGCTTGCCGATTTTGTTTCCATCTTTGTAATTCACAAGTTTTTAATTTTTATTTCTTAACAGTCTTAATGCAACACATTCTGGTCTCCAGTTTCAGATGTTTTAGAAGCTTTTGCTTTTACTTTTCTATCACTTTTTTTCTGGCATATGTTTAGGCAGAATTGCTTAATTTTTAATTTCCCTTATGTGTCCCTTGTACCTACCTTCTACTTTAAAAAAAAATCATTTTCATATCTCTATTCCTTCACTTTAACTCTTGAAAAAAATTGCTCAGTTTTTCTTCCATGCCAGTAACACACTTTACAAAAAGTTGAATTCTGTAGTTGGGATTTAATTTTCTTGAAATATTTTTCAATTTGAAAAAATTATTTGCTATATATGTGCACATTTGAACCTTAACTCACTTTTTGCTATAATTTTGATTATCTTTCATTGATTTCATCTTCATGTTAAGAATTTCAAAGAGTTTTTGAAAAGTTCTTTTTTTTTACTTAACTGTTTTTTCTCAATCGAGATCTTCCGTTGAGATATTAAGAGGCCATTCCATTTGTTTTCAACAATGAAATCTTCATTTTTGTTGCCCTTCTACTTAATTATTCACTATTGAAAATTTATTCAGACTAGGTGTTTGCCAATAGGTGATTTGCCTTGCTTATTTTCCATTTTTAATTTTGATAAAAGTCCCTATCACAGCTAGAATTAAGAGTATAGAGTGGGATTTCAGTGTTCTATCCAATGTCCCAGAACTGAAGTGGGCTATTCCTTAACCTTCATTTTAGATTCTAGGACACTAAACTGGAAGGACATACAAAAATGACAGTTGTTAGGAAGAATGTTGCCAAGGCTCTTCCTGTTTCTATCCTATATTGAGTGCTTAATTTACGTGAACTAAAAATGCCTCATACAATAAGTTGGTAAAAGTAATTCCCCTTCTCTCTAGTTTTCCTCCATAATAGTCATTGTCCCCAACCCCTCCAGCCTATGTACATTGTTAGTGTACTGTTCAGTAGTTTTCCAGGAATATTAGTCTAAAACTATCTATAGAAGGGGTCATATTGATCACCTCAAAAACCATTCTTTTTTAAAAGATTTTATTTATTTGACAGAGAGAAACACAGCCAGAGAGGGAACACAAGCAGGGGGAGTGAAAGAGGGAGAAGCAGGCTTCCTGCCGAGCAGGGAGCCCGATGTGGGACTCCATCCCGGGTCTCTGGGATTATCACCCGAGCGGAAGGCAGTTGTTTAACCAACTGAGCCACCCAGGCGCCCCATTCTTTTTTTAAAAAAGATTTTATTTATTTATTTGACACAGAGAGAGATTACAAGTAAGCAGAAAGGCAGGCAGAGAGAGCAGAGGAAGCAGGCTCCTTGCTGAGCAGAGAGCCTGACTCGAGCCTCGATCCCAGGACCCCAGGATCATGACCTGAGCCGAAGGCAGAGGCTTTAACCCACTGAGCCACCCAGGCACCCCCAAAAACCATTCTTAAATAAAGTGTACATGCTTAGGTTTATTGTGTAGCTTTTTGTTTGTCATATAAATGCTTCTCTGAACAAAGGTGCAAACAATAAAGAAAGGAAGAAAAGTTTCTTTTATTTCTTTTTTTCTGGCAGATTCCATTTTAGATTGAAGAGCATGTCAGCAATTAGATTGTAATTTTTTATTCTATTCCATTGTTACTGCTGTTATGATTTCCTCTAGCTATCATTTATAGTATATTTTTAAATTTATTCTATATCTTGTAAACTTTATTTGGAACTAGATACAAGAAATGCTAGATATGACTTAAATGAGAAGATATTTCTACAATTTTTAAGTTATAAAAATTGTGTACACATTTTTATTTTTAATATTTTACTCTTAGAAAGGCTATTTCAGAATTTTATATAGCCAGAATAACCATTTGAGAAAGTAAACATCTTAGACTCATTACAGGGGAAATAAAAACACTTCACACCCCCATGTTACCCATTTATTTACTTATTGATTATATATCTTCCTTTACTAGAATAAACTCATTGAGTGAACATGTTTTTGGTTCAACATTACATTTACAATGTCTGAAACAGTTCTTGACACCTGTCAACCCACAAAAAGAAATTTGTTGAATGAATTATAATCTTTCTTTCCTCATTCAAGTCCATAAATCTGAGACCATGGAATGGAGAGTTGCCATTTAAGAATAAAGCAATAAATTCCATTAGCAGAGTTAGGCATCAAGGAGACTTCTTTTATGTGTCTAAATTCAAGGAGGTGATTAAATTGATTTTTTTCCTAGGAAGAATGGCAATAGCCAATTGCTTTGATATTTAGAAGGGAGGAGATTGTCCTGTTTACTCATGGGTTCCTTATATCCAATACTATTTGTGAGAGAGGTAATAGTGGTAAGGGCAAGGTAAGAAGTTTAGGTTCCATCTTCAGTTAATACAGATTCTCATCCCTGTTGGAAGTTTTACCCAAGGTCCTGAGAATCAAGTTTTATAAAGAGGTGAAGTGGAACTAATGGAGAAGATAACAATCTCTTGAGAACATGTGGGCATAGGTTGAGGGTTAGAGACTTGTTCCTGGTTGACATGAGCTCTGTGGTTCTTAGGTTGTCAAAAATAAGAAAACACTCGGATTCCTTTAGCAATTTCTCAAGTGTTTGACAGTTAGGGCTTTCTGCTTTTTAATTATTCACTTTTATGAATTGAGCCTCTCTGTGCATTAAATTTTGCAGGGATGTGTATATTTATTTTCTTAGGCTAGTTGTTCAGATTTGACTTACAGGGTAAGAGGAACAAATAGTATTAAGATTATTCAATCAAAGTTCCAAATAGCTTCCTCCAAAATTGTTCAGTTTTCACTATCATAAACTATATCTAACAAATATTTAAACATTACATTTATGTTTTGTCATTGAAATGTTAAAATAGGTCATTTATGAATATTATTTTTATTATTTGCTTAAAGGTCAGGTTGACAAATTTAATATATAAACCCACTTTAAAACTAAATGATTTAATCTTTTGTGTCATGTTTACTTATGTCATTTGCACATGTATGTATATTGGGAAATTAGCATATGTATATTGGGAAACTGTAATGATTTATGGGAAAATTTTATTTGTTGCCTATTTTATTCCCTTGACTTTGACTGTTCTTATAAATATTACTTTTTTAAGAAAACATTATTGTTAAAAAAAGAAAAAAAAGAAAAAAATTTGTTGGTAAGCCTTTGAATGCATATTTATTGCTCCCTATTTTGCTTGTTTGTTTAGAGTATTAGTTACCCTTTTTTCTCAATTGTATTGAAAATGTTGGACATTTCCCTGTTAAATTTGATCCTAGTTTTTAATAGGAGGTAAAAGTACATTAGTATGTTAAGTGAATATTTGGAGAATTTGAAGCTTATAATAAACCTGTTTTGGCTATTGACTGCTGTATTCAAGTAAAGATTGGCCATTTTACCTTATTAAAGGAAAAATACTCATCCTTATTTCACATTAGGGAAGATGATTATAAAATATCTGGGAATTTTAGATAACATATAACTTAAAAACTGTGTGACCACATTTAGTTTTAAAGATTGCAAGATCGGGACGCCTGGGTGGCTCAGTTGGTTAAGCCACTGCCTTTGGCTCAGGTCATGATCCCAGAGACCTGGGATCGAGTCCCACATCGGGCTCCCTGCTCGGCGGGAAGCCTGCTTCTCCCTCTCTCAACCCCTCTGCTTGTGTTCCCTCTCTAGCTATGTTTCTCTCTGTCAAATAAATAAAATCTTTAAAAAAAAAATAAAGATTGCAAGATATATCTTCTAAATTAGAACATGATAACTCAAAAGAATAGCAGATAAAGGTTTTTTTCTACTTGTATTTTGAGATGGTTTCTGCATTAAATTTCCTTGTAAAATGGGGAAAATAAAAGGATGCAATAGATATGCATATACATCTATGCATAAATGTGTGTGTATAAAATTAAATATATAACATGAGTCACATGATTAAAAGGATCATGAGAAAGGCAACATTTCTAGATTTTAAAGCTGATTTAGCAATTTTTTTTCTATTTTTCTATGGTTCCTAAAGCTTTCTAAAAATAAGCATTTCTAATATATGATTTATTTGACACTCCATATCTCCACTAAATATGTAAAAGAACATTTTTTGGTTGTTTTAGCCATGGACAGGATGGTATGACAAATTGTGGTTGATTCTATAAGAAGTGAACATAATAATGTTTTGTTTCTCCCTTGCCTGCTCAAATGAGTGTTTATGGCATAAATTAGTCCACATGTAGTTATGTATCATTATTATTCCACAGTATCTCCACCTAACATATACTTTAAAAGAATCACTTTGAAACAAAGACTAAGCCATGACATACCAGATTGGACCTGGACTTTTAAATATATTCTGTTGTTTCTTTATAGAAGCTCAGCACTGAGCCCAATGCAGGGTTTGATCTCATGACCTGAGACAAAATCAAGAGTCAGACACTCAACTGACTGAGCTACCCAGTCACCTCTGGTTGTGGCATTTTTAAAAAATAAGACAAAATGACATTTGCCACATCCATTGATTTTTTCTTTTCACAAATGGTTTCTTGGTAGTATACAATACTATTTAATAGCATTTTACCTTCAGTAGAACTTTTCAAAATTGGAGTCAATCCAGGCAAACTCTGCCATTGCTTTATTAATTAGTTTATGTAATATTCTACTTCCTTTTAAGTTATTTCCACCATCTTCACAGCATCTTTGCCAGGGGTAGATTCTATCTCAATAAATCAGTTTCTTTGTTCATTCATAAGAATCAACTCCTCATCCTTTCAAGTTTTAACATGAGATTGTAGCAATTTAGTTATATCTTCAGGCTCCACTTCTAATTCTGTTTCTGTTTCTAGCACATCTACAGTTACTTCTTTCACTGAATACTTGAACCCCTCAAATTCATCCATGAGGACTGAAACCAACTTCTTCCAAACTCCTTTAATGTCAATATTTTGACCTCTCTCTATTAAATACAAATATTCTTAGTGGCATCGGTGAATCCTTTCTAGAAATTTTTCAACTTGCTTTGCCCACATCTATCAGAGGAATCAGTATGGCAGCTATAGCCTTACAAAAGGTTTTTTTTTTTTAAGATTTTATTTATTTATCTGACAGAGAGAGAGAGAGGGATCACAAGTAGGCAGAGAGGCAGGCAGAGAGAGACGAGGAAGCAGGCTCCCTGCTGAGCAGAGAGCCCGATGTGGGCCTTGATCTCAGGACCCTGAGATCATGACCTGAGCCAAAGGCAGAGGCTTTAACCCACTGAGCCACCCAGGTGTCCACAAAATGTATTTCTTACGTAATAAGACTTAAAAGTCAAAATGACTCTTTGACTCATGGACTGCAGAATGTGTTAGGCATGAAAATGACATTAATCTCATTGTACAGCTCCAACACAGCTCTTGAGTGACAGGGTGCATTGCCAATTACCAGTAATATATTTTTTTAAAGATTTTATTTATTTATTTGACATAAACACAGTGAAAGAGGGAACACAAGCAGAGGGAGTAAGAGAGGGAGAAGCAGGCCCCCTGCCGAGCAGGGAGTCTGATGTGGGGCTCGATCCCGGGTCTCTGCAATCATGACCTGAGCTGAAGGCAGTCGCTTAACCAACTGAGCCACCCAGGTGCCCTACCAGTAATATTTTGGAAGGAATCTCTTTTTTTTTTTTTTTTTTCAGAGCAGTAGGTCTCAACATTGGGCTTAAAATATTCAACAACAGATGTGTTGTCATCCAGGCTTTGTTATTTCACGTATAGAGCATAGGCAGAGTAGATTTAGTATAATTTTTAAGGATTTTAGAATGATTTATAGAATGATAAATGGCCATTGGCTTCAACTTAAAGTCACAAGCTGCATTAACTTCTAACAAGAGAGTCAGCCTGTCCTTTGAAGTTTTGAAGCCAAGTATGGACTTCTCCTCTCAGCTATGAAAGTCCTAAATGGCATCTTCTTCTGATAGAAGGCTGTTTGTCTACGTTGGAAATCTATTGTTTTATGTAGCAGCCTTCATCAATTTTCTTAGCTAGATCTTCTAGAAAATTTGTTGTAGATTCTACATCAGCACTTGCTTTGTCACCTTGCAGTTTTATCTGATGGAGATTGCTTTCTTCCTTAAATCTCATGAACCAACCTCTGCTAGCTTCATAATTTTCTTCACCTTTCTCACTTCTCTCAAGGCCTTACTCTGGATCAGCCTTTGACTTAAGGGAATGTGACTGGTTTGATCTGTCCAGACCACTAAAACTTTCTCCATACAAGCAACAAGGCTGTTTTACTTATCATTCATGTGTTCACTGGAGTAGCACTTTTATTTCCTTCAAGAACCTTTCCTTTGGATTCACAACTTGGCTAAGTGTTTGACTCAGGAGACCTAGCTTTAAAGCCTGTCTTGGCTTTGAATATACCTCCTCACTGAGCTTAATCATTTCTAGCTTTTGATTTAAAATGAGAGATGTGTGACTCTTCCTTTCACTTGACCACTTAGAGGCCATTGTAGGGTTATTAATTGGCCTCAGTTCAATACTGTTATTTCTCAGGCATAGAGGCCCAAGAAGAGGGAGAGAGATGGGGGAACAGCCAGTCAGTGGAACTGTCAGAACATACACAACTTTTACGAATTAAGTTCACCATCAGTGGTGAACTTAATGGGTGAGATTTTTGTGGTACCCCAAAATAATTACAATACTAACAATAAAAATTACTGATCAGCAAAAATTCCCAAAATGTGACAAAGAAACACAAAGTTAGCAAATGCTGTTGCAAAGATGGTACTATTAGACTTGTTCTGTGCAAAGTTGCCACAAAACTCCACTTAAAGTGCAATAAATATGCCAGTGTATAAAATTAATTTTCTCCTCCAATTTTTTATTGGTTACCTTATTTAGCAGTACTGTAGACTATTGCACTATTATATTTATTATTATATTTATTATTTTAAATGTTTTTTGATCCTCCTAGCCTCTCATTACCAAAACTTGCAAAGTACTGCAGATGATAATCTCTGTTATCTTAGAAATTTGGTTAATTTGGAAGTTAAGTGTGTCTTTACTAGATCTTTTGTGTAATGTTATGTACTTGAGTTAGTCATTTTATCACATAAACTGTGAGCTAAAGCCATTCCATTTGCATATTTAAAATAATTGAATATGACATCTGAGATTGGAGCCTTGTGTATGAGTCTTAGTGAGAGGTAAATGCCATGGATCATATTCACCCATTGCCTTGCTGACCAAGTTAATAGAAGTGAAGTCATGCCTTAATGAATTGACCACATTTAAACCATATTAGCATCATTGCATTTCACAAAGGGAAATATTGTACCTCTTTCCTAACCTGGTTTCATGCATCAACTCTAAAAACTCAAATCATTTATTCTCAATGTAGCCATAGTGATGAGTTGAAATAAATAATGTAATTTTAACAGCTCCTTCTCTAACCCAATCTATTCATGAGAGATAATCCTCTTATAAGCATCAAAGCCTTTGGGATATGAAAAGCAGATGATTAAAATGATCTGAAAGTATCTCTTAGCCATCTGGGAGTGTGCAGATTGGTAAAGCCTCCATTGACTTAAGGGTGAAGAAATTCCTTAAAGATACTTTGATTTGACAGAAAGGGCAGGGGGTAGTTCCGGATGCATTAGGGAAAGAAGAGCGGGGAGAATGGCAGAATGTACATGCTGACCAATGACAGAAACCAAGAACCAAGAGAGGACCCAAGATTAAGAATGACATAGAAAGAAAAGTTAAATTTTAAAAATGTTGAATTAAAAAAATTAAAAGTTAAAAAAATTAATGGCACAGAAAATACAGGAAACTGTTCTTGGTACAAAGAACCTGTGATTTTTAATCATGGCATTGAGCTTATACTGTAGATTCACTGAATTTATTCTGCAGAAATAGTCGCTAGGTTAAGAGAAGTCACTTTATTTTTTTAAATTAAAAAAAACTTTTAATTTTTAAAAAGATTTTATATTTCTATTGAGAGAGAGAGAGCATGAGCAGAGGGAGGGCAAAGGGAGGGTAAAGGGAGAGGGAGGAAACAGACTCCCTGCTGAGTGAGAACCCAAAGTAGGGCTGGATCCCAGGACCTTGAGATCCTGACCTGAGCTAAAGTCAGATGCTTAACTCACTGAACCACTAAGGCTCCCTGAGATGACATTTTCAAACAATCAAGATAATGATTCTGGTCCTGCTATTTCAATGATCCCTGCTGGTCATCAGAATTGAAAAAAGTCTAGGGTAACTCTAATTGACAAATAAGATATTTGATACACAACATACTGTCAGAACCAAGATTGTGAATATTGAGTCACGATTAATGTCTAGGATTTTTGAAAAAAAAAATCACTTGTGGTGAAAAATCTAATCAGGAAGATATTTAAGGCTAATTAGTATGATTGAGATTTGCAGTTCAAAACAACTAGATTCAAATCATGTTTTCCAGAATTATTAGCTATATGACCTTAGTTAAATTACTTATTCTCTGAACCTTGGCTCCCTTATATAAAAATGAGCATAATATATACATTATAGGTTTACAAGGGTTAAATGAAATGAGATATCCAAAGTACTTGGCATGGTTACTGCCACATAGAGGATACAGCAAATTTTAGTTATTATGTCAAAATTATTATCAACACAATAATTGTGATGATATCTAGTTATAGGTGACAGTTTCTAGATCTTGAACATAAAGGGGCTGTATTTTCAGAGTCAAGCAAAGAGCAATACACAAAAACCCAATGTATCAGTCAGCCTGTGTCAGGAAATGTGGCTGTAGCTAAAAGTAAACAATAGTAGAGATGGAAATCTGAGTCTAAGTAAAACATGACAAAACCATGGTCTTAAATAAGATATGACATCAGGTATTCTCAGCTTGACTTGGATATTTTGAGGATAGAGAGGGGGAGGTAAAGTAAAACCTAGAGAAAGACTTTTTTTTTTTAAGATTTTACTTATTTGAGAGAGAGACACAGCAAGAGAGAGAACACAAGCAGGGGAGGGAAAAGCAGGCTTCCCGCAGAGCAGGGAGCCTGATGTGGGTTTCAATCCCAGGACCCTGGAATCATGACCTGAGCCTAAGGCAGATGCTTAACAACTGAGCTACCCAGGGGCCCCTAAACAAAGGCTTTTTTGAATGCAGTATAACTCACAGGTGTGAAAAGAAAAAGAAGAAAGGAAAGAAAAGAAAGAAAAGAAAGAAAGAAAGAAAGAAAGAAAGAAAGAAAGAAAGAAAGAAAGAAAGAAAGAAAGAAAGAAAGCTGATATAATGAAGGTAAAATAGAATCAGAAATATTCTAAGGTAGTTATCCAAGTGTCATCTAGGGCTTCTTAAATGCCTCTTGACTAGGGATATGATCGACTAAAACCTTGATGTCTGCGATAGGCAATCATTAACTGTTGACAGTTTTTCAAATTGCAGAAATGTTATCAAAGGGAGCTATGCAGATTACCATATTTGGGTCAGAATTTTGGAATACTTCTATAATAGGTTTACTTATCTCTCCTGAAAATGCTGGTATTGGCTTACCTACTACCTTACTAGCAGTTTTTTTGTTGTTGTTGTTTGTTTTTTAATTTTTGCTAGTACAGGCAAGATTCATGTAGCTTGGTTTATCTTTCAGGCTTCCTATGAATTTTTGAAGAAATGTCAAGAGACAATAATACCTAATACGTGATAAAATTTGGACTTAGTTTTGAAATTCCATAAGTGGTAAGAAATTATACAACTGAGGGGCACCTGAGTGGCTCAGTTGGTTGGGCGACTGCTTTCGGCTCAGGTCATGATCCCAGAGACCCGGGATTGAGCCCCACATCGGGCTCCCTGCTAGGCGGGAAGCCTGCTTCTCCCTCTCTCACTCCCCCTGCTTGTGTTCCCCCTCTTGCTGTGTTCTCTTTGCCAGATAAATAAATAAAATCTTAAAAAAAAAAGAAGAAATTATACAACTGAGACAAGACATAAGCTGCTATTTTAAATAAATTTAAATGTTGGGGCTGTAGGTCTGGAAGAAAGAACCTCATACAATGCATGAGGATAGGAAGGTATTAATGCCACATATATAAAATGAATGTAGAAGTGAGATTTTGGAAGGAGTGACAAAATAGAGTTCCAAAACCATGGCTGTGAGAACATTTGGGGTGTATTAACTTTTGTCAAGTTCTCTTGTTTATTGTGTTATTATTCCTGTTTGTTTCCCCACAATAGCAGCCAGCAAAGTTATTAAAATGCCAAGGATTCATATTTTTGCATTCAGTTTTACCAAAGAAAAGAGGAGGTTAAAGAATATGTGTCTCATTTTGTATCCAGTCTTTAAGAAACATCTATAAGGAATGGAAGAGGCAGTGCTAGCTACATAGTGGACAAGCAGCCCACATCATTCACACATACAATAGAAAAAAGAATAATGAGAAAAAAATGATTTGATTTTAAGAAAATTTCCAAAATATCATCCTTTAATCTTTCCTTTTCCCAAACAAGAACAGAGGATGAATTGAAAATTTATGATCTAGTGGAATAAAAATGTGACTGCCTGGTGAGACAATATCCTGCGCCAACATGAAATGCTTCATGATATCTCACACAAAATAGGAACATAATGGGTCATGGTTTTGGATTTAAGCAAGAGACAATACACAGAAGTCCCATCTATTAGCCTTTGTAAGAAAACATGTCTGTATGGGGCGCCTGGGTGGCTCAGTTGGTTAAGCGACTGCTTTCAGCACAGGTCATGATCCCGGAGACCCGGGATCCAGTCCCACATCGGGCTCCCTGCTCGGCGGGAAGACTGCTTCTCCTTCTCTCACTTCCCCTGCTTGTGTTCCCTCTCTGGCTGTGTTTCTCTCTGTCAAATAAATAAATAAAAATTGTTAAAATAAAAAAAAGAGAAAGAAAACTTGGCTGTAGTTACAAAGTAAACAAAAGGGGGAAAAAGGATAAATCCTTGTATGCACGGAAAGGGAAGAATTTTTATATGAGTGCTTCATGCATAAATAAATACAGTGTTGGCTAAGGACAATGCGGGCAGAAGATTAGTATATAAGATCTTACAGCAGGGAACTAGTGATATAAGATATGACTGAACAGTCAATAAGATATGATTTTGAATCTATTCAAAGTGGGGCTAGAATTAGAAGTTTTCATAAATCAAGAATCTTGAAAAGCTATTGACCTTATGAAAAGAAGTTGAAAATCCTTGCCCACTTGTTCAGGTATATCATAAAGTAGGCTGTCTTTTTCCTTGAACTTTGGGTGAAAACCCCTTGTAAAAATTAAAAAAAAAAACACCTTAATCCCCTGTCATCTGCAAGTATATGATCCCTATTTATATTGTTCATGTGCTATAAGAATATTAAACTGAGAAATTAAAGAGCAACTGGTTCAAGACCTTGTCATCTTCCAGAAACCTGGAAAAATCTATTGCAAAGCTTTCCAACAGAGAAATATTTACAACTAAAAGCACATGGGTTTCCTTAAAAAAAAAAAAAAGACAACAACAAAAAAGTGTATATATTTATCCCATGTTGAAGATAAGCTCAAAAAGAGAATTATAATGTATAAAAAGGAATAAACCACTAAGAAAAAAAGTCTCTTGTCACAACAAACAAAATAATTAAGAATATAGATAACAGAAGCACCTAAAAGGCTCTTTAGAGAGCCCATTAAAAAAAGAACATGTATTTGGGGGGCACCTGAGTGGCTCAGTTGGTTAAGCGACTGCCTTCGGCTCAGGTCATGATCCCGGAGACCCAGGATCGAGTCCCACATCGGGCTTCCTCCTTGGAGGGAAGCCTGCTTCTCCCTCTCACTCCCCCTGTCTATGTGATGACTTTATACATATAAAAGGACCTGACTGGTAAACAGCTGGCACACCAAGACAAGTCTTGTAGATGCAAAGTGTATGAACATTTTTTCCCAAAGATTTTATTCATTATTTGACAGAGAGAGAGAGAGAGAGAGAGAGAGAGAGAGAGAGAGAGAGAGATATTGAGAGAATGAGTAGGGAGAGGGGCAGAAGGAGAAGCAGACTCTCCACAGAGTAGGGATCCCTATGCAGGACAAAATTCCAGGACCCTGGAACCATGACCCCAGCCAAAGAGAGGTGCCCAACTGACTGAGCCACTCAGGCACCCATGTGTGGACATTTTTGAAGAACTAGAAAATAATTTATACACATCTAAATATTTGTTATATTTGTTGTTGTTAGGAAGTAAAATTCTTTCTTTTTTTTTTTTTTTTAAAGATTTTATTTATTTGACAGAGAGAAACACAGCCAGAGAGGGAACACAAGCGGGGGGAGGGGGGTGAGAGAGAGAGAAGCAGGCCTCCCGCGGAGCAGGAAGCCCGATGTGGGACTTGATCCCAGGTCTCTGGGATCATGACCTGAGCCGAAGGCAGTTGCTTAACCAACTGAGCCACCCAGGCGCCCCAGGAAGTAAAATTCTAAGTGCCCCATGATCAAATTTTTGCTGAGAAGATACTGAGTTCAATGTTATCACATTGACTAACATCAAGAATGATATGGGCTTGATTAAAGGTAGAATTGCAAGTAAATTTTATATTTGACAGCTGCAGTTTTACCACTATATAAAAGAAATAAAGGATGTCCTATCCTAAAGGTTACAGGCAGTGAGAGAACTATTACTGAATTAGGAAACAGAAGTACTAAAATATGCTATTGCGTCATGGAGCAGAAAGTAGCTGCCATTTGTATTTTTTGATAATGGTGATAAGTACTTATAAATAGTAGTTCATAAATAGTTTATAAATAATTTATAATGGTAACTTATCTGTTTCTTGTTTTTTAAATATATATATCTTTTTATTTATTTATTTGACAGAGAAACATAGCTAGAGAGGGTACACAAGCAGGGGCAATGAGAGAGGGAGAAGCAGGCTTCCCCCTGAGCAGGGAGCCCGATGTGGGGCTCTGTGCAGGGCTCAATCCTGGGACTCTGGGACCATGACGCGAGCCGAGGGAAACACCCAATGACTGAGCCACCCAGGTGCTCCTGTTTCTTGTTTTTTTGTGTTTTTTAAGATTTTATCTATTTGACAGAAACACAGCTAGAGAGGGAATATAAGCAGGGGAGTGAGAGAGGGAGAAGCAGGCTTCCCGCCGAGCAGGGAGCCCAATGCGGGGCTCGATCCCCGGACTCCAGGATCAAGACCTGAGCCAAAGGCAGAGGCTTAACCACTGAGCCACCCAGGCGCCCTTAACTTAGTCTGTTTTAAAAAGAACAATATATTAAGAAAAAACTGTTAAATGAGAAAAATGGCAGAAATTTTTGTAGAAAATACACATTTAAATGAATGTTCAAAATACTAGACATTAAGAGAAAGTTAGTTATTAAAAAAAATCTGAAACAGAGATAAAGGGATGAAATATCCTCAATTGAAAGGTGAAGGTATATGGAAGACACCTGAATATTAACATATGTCTAACTGGGAGGACTTGATTGCATTTTCTCTAAGAAATCAACACAGAGAAAGAGGGAGAGAGGGGACAAAACTAAGAACAAAAGCATTATGTCTTTAAGTTAAAACAAGATAGATGGAATGAATATTCTTTATTAGTATTAATAAATTGCCATAAATATTTCCAGAAGCACAAAGGAAATTTATAGAACTCCAATAATTAAATTGTATCATTGGTAAAGAAATGAACCCCCCAAAATGCAAAATTGAGATGAAAAATACCAAAATCCTAGAGAACACAAAATTTCATTCATACAGATATTATTCCAATGAGTAGAAGAAAACACGAAAGTCCAGGATGGACCATCTCACTCATGTGAGGGAAATTATAGTACTTGAGTGTTATATTTGAGAACTCTTAGGCCAGATATGTTTTAGGTTTTACCATTTGCTTTATTTTTAGAGTGTTACTGAGTATATATTTGAATATTATAAAATATTATCTAATGTCTATATACCACTCTATTAATAAACAGCCTATTTATATGAATAAACATTTGTATTTCCCCAAAAAAGCATGACTATTAAGTTAATAGAGACTATATATGTGTTATATTATTCAGGTTTTATATTTTGCTAAACCGATAAATGAAATAATGGGATAAATATAAACCTCATATACTAGAACACTCATTTTTAAGAAATATGTTCAGTACAATTTCTAATATGCATAGATCCAAATCACATTAAATTTGTACATATTAATGCAGTATGCGCTTATTACAATTGTTTAAAAATATTGGAGATGAAGCATAATTATTCCCATTGTCATCAAACTGGAGTTGGACATCTCATGATCATGATGGAACAAGATTCTTAGGGATAAAATAGCAGTACAGTAGTGATTTAAAAAGTGTTGTTTCGTAGCATGGTTTTCCAAGTAATGCTTTTTTAGTTGAATAAATAGCCGTGAATCACTTACAGGATGTTTAAAAAAATAAACTCACAGAGTATACCTTTTTACTCTATCTCCAATAATGATCTTATCACCTGCATTTACAATACCATCACTACCATCTTCACTAGAACCTGACACTTACATGTATTTCACTAAAATAGAATAATTTTCCCGTTATACAAAGAAAATACAACAGGCATATCATTATGATTTTTTATCATTTTTCTAACAACCTCTGACTTATTTATACTTTTGTCTGACAAACATTTGGAATCTGTAACATGGTTTAATATTCATTCTCATTAATGAGTTTTCATTTCAGACATCATTATAGGATAAATTTTTCACTAAGAACATGTTCATATCAGTTTATTACCATTAGTATTTATTTATAATAACTTTATACACAAGTATACTTATACTAACCTTCCTTCTTTCAGGAAATAATGATTCTTCATGTTTATTAACTACAGGGAATATGCAAGGTAAAAAGAGTATTTATAATACTATCTCATAGGGATTTTTGCATTGCTGCTGTCTTATATTTTACCTATACATATGTAATAAACTCCATTAGGTCTTAATATTTCTGTTCAGTCAGTTTTATTTTTTTTTGACTTTAAATTTATTTTATTTTTTCAGTGTTCCAAGATTCATTCCCCATTCCCCACACCCAGTGCTCCACACAATAGGTGCCCCCAGTACCCACCACCAGGCTCTCCCATCCCCCCACACCCCTCCCTCCAAGTCCCTCAGTTTGTTTCTGTGTCCAAAGTCTCTCATGTTTCGTTTCTCTCCCTGAATT